>WNWK01009683.1:0-74978 GCA_009830355.1 Cherax destructor | reverse complement strand
TTAGAATGTTTGGTTGCATTGGGGTTGTCCAGGTTGGGGGACATCTGTAGGTGATTGTATTTGAGCTTCCTCCTGAGTCTGGGTTCTCCTGTCCATCTCTCTTTCCTCCTTTTGTCTTTGTACCCTCTCTTTCAGTTTCTGCCTTTCTTCTCGTGTTCTGTCGCGGTGTGCGTGTGTGCGTGTGTGTGTGTGTGTGTGTGTGTGTGTGTGTGTGTGTGTGTGTGTGTGTGTGTGTGTGTGTGTATATGTGTGTGTGGGTGTACATAAAAAAATTATAAATTGTTGAGAAGATGGCCTGGTTTAGAACCGGTTAGCTTGGGTGATGACCTCCAGACCTACACAGGTATACAGGTCAATATAACTGACCTTGAGAGCAATAATTGTGGGCCACGACATGCCTTACAAGATGGTCAGTAATATACTAGCCATCAGATTATGAATAATTTGACGTCTAAATGTAAAAATATGGTACCGGGCAATTAAGAATTATTATTAATATTCAATTATAGGAATGAGAGGTAATCAGGCTTGATCCAAGGGAAAGAAGGGTAACTCCAATTCTTTGGATTAAGAGCCCCAACGTGTAAAGAACCACTTTTAAGGGAAGCAGGAAATGTTTCCTGAACACCTTCATAATTCGTCGTAAGTGTTCATCCACACAGATACTGTTGCCATGAATGTTATTGTACACTAAGCCCATTATTATTATTATAAACAGGCTTAATTCAGGGAACTGGAGCACAGATCCAATTCCCTAGATCAAGAGCCCCTCACCAGCGTCAAGGAACCTCCCCTGAGGGGACACTAAGCCCAGCTTTACTCAACTGAAGTACAATAGTAAACCCGGCAAGTCAAAAGGTAGGAGCCAGGAACTGATATTCAACAATGCCAACCACAAACGAGTACAAAGAACAATAATTGTAAAAACTGTAGATTATTATTATAATCAAAAGAAGCGCTAAACCACAAGGGTCTAAAAACTGTAGAAGTGTGTATATGCGGCCCAGACATTGTTCCAGTTTACCTGTTAATGGTTCCATTATTCATCCCCCATCGGCCAGGTCTTAGAGCAAGCTTCATAGTTGTTACCTTCGTCAGTCAGGCTGTTAGTGTCCGCTATATGCATTCTAACATGCGCTATGAGGAACTAGTTTACAATAACTACGCTCTCTCATGATGACAGCTGGGTACTGTTGATAACTATTTATGTATCGTATGTAACTAGATTTGAACCTATGAAGGTGGTTAAATCAGCTCTTAGTATATTTACTGCACCCTTACTTTACAGCTGGGTGAAATAGTGTTCCCAAGTACAAAAAAAAAGTAAGGCAAATGCTATAGCTTTATTTATATATATATGTCGTGCCGAATAGGTAAAACTGATCAATTAGCAAGAACTCATTTAAAATTAAGTCCTTTCTAAAAAAAATTATTTTACGTTTCAAGATATATACGTATTTTTTTAATTTATATTAATGTAAAACTAATAATTTTATACCAAAAAAAATTAGAAAACTTACCTAACCTTATTACATCAAGCGCAATTTAATTTAGCCTAATCTAACTAAATATATTTTAGATAAGTTTACAATAATTTAATAATAAATAAACACAATGAAACATATTTTTTTCGTTAGGTTCAGAATGATTTTTGCGAAATTATTGCATACACAAATTTTCGCTTGCTTTATTCGGCAAGAGCGTTGTTATTTAAGCCAAAATCTCAAGTTTTAGCCTTTGCTCCAGCCGGGAGGTGTCAGCTATGTTGCATAGTATTCATGTCTTGCGCTTTTCTAGGTGTCACTATAGTCAATCTAGTGTGTACCTCTAGTAGCAGTCGCACAAATGTTGTGTTTCTTGCCTGTACTCCAAGAGGAGGTTATGAGGGGTTTTATACCATCTCAGTAAGTTAAGGGTTTGAACCAGAGCAACACTTGAAGGTTCACCTTCTCCAGAAGTACAACCACGCCAGTATTAAAGGAATATGCTGATTATCCAGACTAGATACTGAAAAGCCTGGTGCTCCTCTTCACCTCATAGAAAATAGGTACCTGGGTGTTGGTGAACTGTTGTACTCACCTAATTGTGGTTGCAGGGGTAGAGTCTCAGTTCCTGGCCCCGTCCCGCTGCTGGCCGCTACTGCTATATAAGGATTCTGCCTCTATCAATTCGTTGCCAAGGTCGTTTCAACGCATGACCACTCTAAGGCTAAAGTATTTTCTAACATTCCTATGGCTCATCCGTGCTTTCAACTCACAATTTTTTGTACCTGACACGCACAGCCCAAAACACTTGCCCTATCCATCCTGCCAATTCCTCTCAATGTTTTGTACGTCGTAATCATGTCACCTCTGGTCCTGTCCTCTGGAGTTTACTTGGCGTCACTTCCGGAGGTCATCGCCCTTCCCCGAGGCACGGTCCCAGACCAGGCCTCCTGGTTACTGGCCTGATCGATCAAGTTGTTAATGCCCACTGCCCGCGGTCTAACGTATGCCCCATAACTCGGTTATTAAGGAACTGTTTTGAGGAATCCGTCAAGATTCCTCATGAAGACAGCAGCTAGGCTGCTAAGGGCTTGTTGGTGATCCTCCTTACAGTAGACTCGGGGAATGGCAGTATACCTTAGAAGGTAGGGCTTTGAAATGAGCTGAGGCAGGGCAACAACTTTCAGCACATAAATGAGCTGAGGCAGGGCAACAACTTTCAGCACATAAATGAGCTGAGGTTGTCTAACAGCTCCTAGCATGTAAATGGAAATGAGGAAGGGCAGCAGTTCTTTGTCTGTAAATTAGCTAGGATAGGATAACACCTCGTAGCTGTAAATGAACTGAGGCAGGATAATACCCCTTAGTATATAAACGTGTAAACGAGCTAACGTAGGATAACAGCTCATAGTCAGTAAATGAGCTGAGATAGTATAATGGTTATGAGCCTGTAAATGAGCTGATAGGATAGCGGTTCTGAGCTTGTAAATGTGCTGGGGTAGATTAACAGCTCTTAAGCTATAAATTGAAATGTGTAAAAAGCAGTGTAGAACAGCGGAGGGCTGGTAATGACTGCCATGGGTCACCCATTTTGGCACCTCACGGTGAAGTTTACAAGGGCACAACCTTACGGAAATTAAAGTAAAACGTGCCTGGTGAGGAAGCTGAGGCAGGAATCAATAATGAAAGTTACGAGTGAGGAATAATAGTGGAGGTGAACACGCGCGCGTAGTTTATTTAGGCACTGGTACACATAAATACAATTATCATACATAGTGTAAATTACCCAGGCTAACCCCCAAAAAAGTCAGAGACAGTGACTTATTTCCATTGGGGTCCGCCGTCCTACAATGGTAGTGATTACCCGGCATGTGTGTTGTGTTTAAGTGGGAAGTGACGACACCATGGAGGTTGGGAGGGAGGGTTGGCGTGGCCACTGGTTCAACCTCACTACCACCAATATTCCTACACCACTCACGCAACACCGCCACCAACACTGCCACAACACCATGACTATTATATAGTATATAAAAAACTACCTTTCACCTCAACTCTCAGCACTTCCTTGTGCTGGCAGACAAAAGCTCACTCACACAACAAGGACACTCAGTATTCAACACTAACGATAGCAAACAAACTAATGTGACATGCAGTATGTGCACTACTGCGCATCCTTGCATGGATAATTTAGGAGGGCCCGCTTGGCAACATAGAATACTTTCTTAGCATTATTAGCCCGGTAGGGTTAATAACCCAGGATAACTCTAGGAAGCTGAGCATAGTGACTTAGTTAAGGACTTTGGTTGTTTCTCCTAGGATGTGAACACAACAGTTGACTAACCTGGACAAAAACCAAACAAGCACTACTACCAGGGGATCGTACCACTGAGCTACGAGTCACCTCATACATGAACAGTCAATAAAGGCTGTATTTTACAACATACAACACAGAATAAAAACACGATATATATTACATGGAATATGTGCATGTCAAGTGTATGTACAAGTGTATATAAGTCATACTTTCACTTTCAAAGTCACTTCATCAATAAAGTATATATCATCCAAGATGAAAAAAATTATACACAAAATTTTAGGAATATATAAAAGATTTAAGAGCGAAGATGTGAAGTTGTGTTCAAGGTCTAGATTATTATAACCGATAGTTGTCCCTCTTCTGTACAAGATCTGCTTGGTCTATATATTTCGACCACCAACTCAGGTCCTCTTCAGCAGATACTGTATATCTACTGATGAGGAATTTAACTGTATCGACGTGTTCATTACATTGTTATTGTTACAACATGTTTGGTCAGGTAGGTAGGTAGGTAGGTAGGTAGGTAGGTGTGTGTGTGTGTGTGTGTGTGTACTCACCTAATTGTGGTTGCAGGGGTCGAGACTCAGCTCCTGGCCCCGCCTCTTTGCTGTCCGCTACTGGGTCTCTGCTCTCCCTGCTCCATGAGCTTTATCATACCTTGTCTTAAAACTATGTATGGTTCCTGCCTCCACTATATCTTTCTCTAGACTATTCCACTTCCTGACTACTCTGTTGCTGAAGAAATGCTTCCTAACATCCCTTTGACTCATCTGAGTCTTCAGCTTCCAGTTGTGTCCCCTTGTTTCTGTGTTCCCTCTCTGGAACATCCTGTCACTATCTACCTTGTCAATTCCCCGCAGTATTTTGTATGTCGTTATCATGTCTCCTCTGACCCTTCTTTCCTCCAGTGTTGTTAGTCCTATTTCCCTCAACCTTCTTCATAGGACAGACCCCTGAGTTGTGGAACTAACCTTGTCACAAACCTTTGCACTTTCTCTAGTTTCTTTACGTGCTTGACCAGGTGTGGGTTCCAGACTGGTGCTGCATATTCTAGTATGGGCCTGACGTACACGGTGTACAGTGTCTTGAACGATTCCTTGTTAAGGTAACGGAACGCTAATCTTAGGTTTGCCAGTCGCCCATATGCTGCCGCAGTTATCTGGTTGATGTGTGCCTCCGGAGACGTACTTGGCGTTATACTCACCCCAAGGTCTTTCTCCTTGGGTTGAGTATAACGCCAAGCTCTCCGAGGACAATCAACAGATAACTGCGGCAGCATATGGGCGACTGGCAAACTAAGTAGCGTGTGTGTTAGTTACCATTTTGTCCTAGGCACATGTCGATTAGACACTAGGCCTGTTGTATATATGTGTGTGTATGTTTGTGTGTGTGTGTGTGTAAGGAAACACTTCGAAATGTTTCGGCCCCGCCGGGAATTGAACCCGGGCCCTCCGTGCGTGAAGCAAGAGCGCTAGCCACCATGACATCGGGGCGTAAAGGAATGGTATGTAAGGTTGTGGTCGACCTGTCAAGAGTAAGAACACCACCAGTCGATCCCACAACCTGTGTGTGTGTGTGTGTGTGTGTGTGTGTGTGTGTGTGTGTGTGTGTGTGTGTGTGTGTGTGTGTGTGTGTGTGAAACTTCATTTATTGTGCAATGGTTATTAGGTATTTTAGTAAAAATAATGAGGGAGGGATATGGTATGAGGTGACTGCAGGATACTGTATGGAAGGCAAGCGAGTCATTTGCGCTAACATAGAGAAACTGATATATATCCAGAAGTCCTTGTCACACAAATATCTAATGAACATAAGAAAAAGGAACACTGCAGCAGGCCCACCGGCCCATGCGAGGCAGGTCCAATTTTCCCACCGGCATAAGCCTCCTGATTGCTGGCCTGATCGATCTAGCTGTTAGTGCCCGCCTCCCACAGTCCAGCGCATGCACCACAACCCGGCTGACCAGGAACTGCTTTGAGAAATCTGTCGAGTTTGCTCTCAAAGACAGCTTCTACATGAAGGGAGTGTTGAAGAATTGTGGTCACTTAAACCCCTGGTTAAGAACCACTGGCTTAATGTATATACAAGAGATGCTATTCTAATGGACTCAGGGCAAGTGATTGTCTATGGATTAGGGTAACACTTTGATAAGTTGGGGTGTAACGTGGATCTGTTATGTCTTATTGAATGTAAGTATTATCTTTCCCACGGGCAAGTCTCAGATCAAGCCTCACAAGTTAGAAAGGAAATGTTATAAGAATAAGAACTACTAAGAAGTATGTTTGCCATATGTTTTTGTGAGACAGAAAAGATCTGCAATCCTGACAGAGTGCAAAAATATCAGGTGACCATTTCACATACATTTGGCAGGACGGTGGTACTTCCTTGGATGGTTGCTGTCCATCAACTTGCTACCTGGCCAGGTGGAAGGACAACAGGAGGTAGAACCAGATGAAATGTTCAAAATTAAAAAAAAACACAACCAGCTGCGCACTGTCAAATTACTACGAGTCTGATTAGTTGTATCTTAGCGTAGTGTAAACTCGCTGTGTAAAAATTGCGCAGCTTACTAGTGATATTCCATTTCATTTCCTTATTTCTGTTATTCATGACATAATTATATGGTGACAGCTTCCACACTAACCCATTCCTCAGGTAACTGGTGGTAGTCATGATACCTAACTCTCCGGCTCGTATATTTCTCTGGTAACGGCTAAATATCAAATGTTTTCCGGTAGTTTTAGTTCATATTGCACCTCAAGGAAGTTTTGAACATATCAAGTTGCTGAAACTATCAACCAGGAGACCTAGTGATGAACAAGACACCAGTAACACTTGCGGATCTTTACTGATGTTTCGTGGCTTTATTAGTTTATTTAAAGGTGTGGAAACTGGAGGCAATAAAATACGAGCTAATCACTCCCTCAGGAGACTTGGTCAAGAACTAGGCTGCGGGGGCGATGACTCCCGGAATCGACTACAGTTCTCTTCATGTTTATACACTCAGTATAAGCTAAATTATTATTATTAGGTACCAAATCCACAAGAAGCATACAGCACCTGGGGAAGAGAAGGCAGCCAAGTTTGATGCAAGGAAGTTACCATCACACACTGTCTTCAAGAGAGTGTCTGCATATCTGAAATTTAACGAATATCCCCTCCAAACAAGGTCAGCAAACTGGTGTAGCCTACCTAGGTGGGATTGCGTGCAGCGAGCACCAACAGCCTGAGTGAACTTAAACACTACCTCCACATTAGCACTATTGTCACCACAGATGGTGGTTTTGTAGATGTTTACCAGCATAATGGAAGCATACTGAAACAAGTCATATACTAAATATATCATTGCATTAATGGCATACATTAGCGACAAGTTGATGAATAAGACACATAGGCAACACCTGGATACCTTAATTGATGAGATGTTTTGCCTGCACACCTGACTTATTTTAATACACAAGTCTCGTTAACAGTCATCCAGGTGAAGCACGTGTCTTATTCACCATAATAGTTACAGTTGTCGCTATCACTATCACTTAATTATATATTTTTGTAACGACGAAGATTAAATATAACAGCTTTTTAAACAACGGCTACAACAGTAACAGCTTGCTGTATCAAGACTTGTATCATCCTTCTTACAAAACATGACTTTATTATTAAATTCATGGAGAAGCGCTAAATCTGGAGTTTATTCTACACATCAATTTCTAGAAGGTGTAGAGTAAGAGTCGTGGGGCAGCACCTAGGAGCACCTTTGTGCGGCCATAGTAGAATAACACTTGACACAAGCTAATAACCTGACATGTGTATTGAACACGTCGTGTACATCCACTGATCTTAATATCTTTACTTTGTATATTATTTTTTATTATTTAATTTTAAAACACATCCTGATCCTGTTATATTAACAATTTGTCAAGTATCTTGTTAGTTCACTGAAGATGTGTATGCAGTTTTATATTTTATATTTAAAAAAATGTGTATACATAATTTATTTGGACAAATTTTACATGTACCAGATCAACCAGGCTGTGATGGATATGTGGGGCAGCGGGCCACCAGCATCAACAACCTGGCTGACCAGGCTAGCACCAGACGAGCCTGGCCCATGGCCGGGCTCCGGGAATACAAAAACTCTTGGAACTCATCAAAGGTATAAAGGTATGGTGATAAATTAATACACATGTGCAACACTTGGGTATCTTTATTGAGGAAACGTTCCGTCACACAGTGGCTTCAACAGTCCAATACAAAGGAGAATGGTCAGGAGTTTGAGGTAGTCAGTCCCTCAGCCTGGAATCGATGTAATCAGTCCTTCAATCACGATGGACTGATTACCTCAAACTCCTTCCGATCTTCACCATTCTCCTTTGTATTGGACTAATGAATAAGAACATAAGAAAGGAGGAACACTGCAGCAGGCCTGTTGGCCCATGCTAGGCAGGTCCTTCCACTATGTGGCGAAACGTTTCCTCAGTGAAGATACCCAAGTGTTGCTAATGTGTGTAATTTATCAACTTGTGGATTCTCTGAACCATTTACATAAAGATATGGTGAAATACATTTGGATAAATAAATATTGTAGTTGATGCTCACCTTGGAAGAGAACCTGAGTTGTATCATTGTCTGGGAGGAAAATGGCGAGTGTTGTGTGAGGTTGTGTGAGGAGGAGCAGCACCAGGGGCTGCCACCACCACATCACCATCTTCACTACCATGCCTTAGCACACTTCACCACAGTGTTCACGTCATCCTCAGCAGGCTGGGGCTCACCCTCACCACGCAGTGTGTGGGGGTCAGAGGCTTCTCTCACGCACCAACACACACTTGCATGGCAGTTAGACGCCAGTGTTTAGGGAAGACGCTCTCCCAAGTGCATCATTAAGTCACCACTTGTTACCAAATACACACGAAAATGACCTTCACTCCACACACTATCACCACTAATACCTCACCATTCACTTCAATGTTGTATCCATCATTGGTGCTATTATTCCACTTCTTGCTAAAATTTTGTATCCATTATCAATTATATTTTCCAGCTTGTCAAAATATTATATGCATCACTAACTGTATTTGCAAAAAAGAGTAATAAAAATGACGAAATCTTTAGAAGATGACTTATATAAAATAAGCAAATGGAGTTACAGAAGAGTGATGGAATTTAATGGTGATATATGTCATGTAATGGAAATGAAAGTTTAATCAGACCACATAAAGGAAATAGGTTGTGTGACAAAATTTTGGAAGCAATGTGGGTGGATGTGGAAGGTATTAGGCTTAATTCAGGGAACTGGAACACAGATTCAATTCCCTAGATCAAGAGCCCCTCACCAGCATCAAGGAACCTTCCTTGAGAGGACACAACCTGTGGAATACAGCACAGTGCTGCGTGGCGTCCACACCACAGTGCTGCGTGGCGTCCACACCACAGTGCTGCGTGGCGTCCACACCACAGTGCTGCGTGGCGTCCACACCACAGTGCTGCGTGGCGTCCACACCACAGTGCTGCGTGGCATCCACACCACAGTGCTGCGTGGCGTCCACACCACAGTGCTGCGTGGCGTCCACACCAGTGCTGCGTGGCGTCCACACCACAGTGCTGCGTGGCGTCCACACCACAGTGCTGCGTGGCGTCCACACCACAGTGCTGCGTGGCGTCCACACCAGTGCTGCGTGGCGTCCACACCACAGTGCTGCGTGGCGTCCACCACAGTGCTGCGTGGCGTCCACACCACAGTGCTGCGTGGCGTCCACACCAGTGCTGCGTGGCGTCCACACCACAGTGCTGCGTGGCGTCCACACCAGTGCTGCGTGGCGCCCACACCAGTGCTGCGTGGCGTCCACAGCAGTGCTGCGTGGCGTCCACACCACAGTGCTGCGTGGCGTCCACACCAGTGCTGCGTGGCGTCCACAGCAGTGCTGCGTGGCGTCCACACCACAGTGCTGCGTGGCGTCCACACCAGTGCTGCGTGGCGTCCCACAGCAGTGCTGCGTGGCGTCCACACCACGTGCTGCGTGGCGTCCACACCAGTGCTGCGTGGCGTCCACAGCAGTGCTGCGTGGCGTCCACAGCAGTGCTGCGTGGCGTCCACAGCCAGTGCTGCGTGGCGTCCACACCAGTGCTGCGTGGCGTCCACAGCAGTGCTGCGTGGCGTCCACACAGTGCTGCGTGGCGTCCACAGCAGTGCTGCGTGGCGTCCACAGCAGTGCTGCGTGGCGTCCAAGCAGTGCTGCGTGGCGTCCACACCAGTGCTGCGTGGCGTCCACACAGTGCTGCGTGGCGTCCACAGCAGTGCTGCGTGGCGTCCACACAGTGCTGCGTGGCGTCCACACAGTGCTGCGTGGCGTCCACAGCAGTGCTGCGTGGCGTCCACACCAGTGCTGCGTGGCGTCCACACCAGTGCTGCGTGGCGTCCACAGCAGTGCTGCGTGGCGTCCACAGCAGTGCTGCGTGGCGTCCACACCAGTGCTGCGTGGCGTCCACACCAGTGCTGCGTGGCGCCACACAAGTGCTGCGTGGCGCCCACAGCAGTGCTGCGTGGCGTCCACACAGTGCTGCGTGGCGTCCACACCACAGTGCTGCGTGGCGTCCACCCACAGTGCTGCGTGGCGTCCACACCCAGTGCTGCGTGGCGTCCACAGCAGTGCTGCGTGGCGTCCACACCAGTGCTGCGTGGCGTCCACACCAGTGCTGCGTGGCGTCCAAACCAGTGCTGCGTGGCGTCCACACCAGTGCTGCGTGGCGTCCACACCAGTGCTGCGTGGCGTCCACAGCAGTGCTGCGTGGCGTCCACACCAGTGCTGCGTGGCGTCCACACCAGTGCTGCGTGGCGTCCACACCACAGTGCTGCGTGGCGTCCACAGCAGTGCTGCGTGGCGTCCACACCACAGTGCTGCGTGGCGTCCACACCACAGTGCTGCGTGGCGTCCATATCACGTGTTGCGTGGCGTCCACACACAGTGCTGCGTGGCGTCCACACCACAGTGCTGCGTGGCGTCCACACCACAGTGCTGCGTGGCGTCCACACCACAGTGCTGCGTGGCGTCCACAGCACGTGGCGCGTGGCGTCCACACCACAGTGCTGCGTGGCGTCCACACCACAGTGCTGCGTGGCGTCCACACCACAGTGCTGCGTGGCGTCCACACCACAGTGCTGCGTGGCGTCCACACCACAGTGCTGCGTGGCGTCCACACACAGTGCTGCGTGGCGTCCACACCACGTGCTGCGTGGCGTCCACACCACAGTGCTGCGTGGCGTCCACACACAGTGCTGCGTGGCGTCCACACCACAGTGCTGCGTGGCGTCCACACAGTGCTGCGTGGCGTCCACACCACGTGCTGCGTGGCGTCCACACCACAGTGCTGCGTGGCGTCCACACAGTGCTGCGTGGCGTCCACACCACAGTGCTGCGTGGCGTCCACACCCAGTGCTGCGTGGCGTCCACACCACAGTGCTGCGTGGCGTCCACACACAGTGCTGCGTGGCGTCCACACCACAGTGCTGCGTGGCGTCCACACCACAGTGCTGCGTGGCGTCCACACCACAGTGCTGCGTGGCGTCCACACCACAGTGCTGCGTGGCGTCCACACCACAGTGCTGCGTGGCTCCACACCACGTGCTGCGTGGCGTCCACACCACAGTGCTGCGTGGCGTCCACACCACAGTGCTGCGTGGCGTCCACACCACAGTGCTGCGTGGCGTCCACACCACAGTGTTGCGTGGCGTCCACACCACAGTGCTGCGTGGCGTCCACACCACGTGCTGCGTGGCGTCCACACCACAGTGCTTGCGTGGCGTCCACAGCAGTGCTGCGTGGCGTCCACAGCAGTGCTGCGTGGCGTCCACACCACAGTGCTGCGTGGCGTCCACGCGCGTCACACAGTGCTGCGTGGCGTCCACACACAGTGCTGCGTGGCGTCCACACCAGTGTTGCGTGGCGTCCACACAGTGTTGCGTGGCGTCCACACCAGTGCTGCGTGGCGTCCACACCAGTGTTGCGTGGCGTCACACACGTGCTGCGTGGCGTCCACACCACAGTGTTGCGTGGCGTCCACACCAGTGTTGCGTGGTGTCCACACCACAGTGTTGCGTGGCGACCACATCACAGTGTTGCGTGGCGTCCACACCACAGTGCTGCGTGGCGTCCACACCACAGTGCTGCGTGGCGTCCACACCACAGTGCTGCGTGGCGTCCACACCACAGTGCTGCGTGGCGTCCACACCACAGTGCTGCGTGGCGTCCACACCAGTGCTGCGTGGCGTCCACACCACAGTGCTGCGTGGCGTCCACACCACAGTGCTGCGTGGCGTCCACACCACAGTGCTGCGTGGCGTCCACACCACAGTGCTGCGCGGCGTCCACACCACAGTGCTGTGTGGCGTCCACAGCAGTGTTGCGTGGTGTCCACAGCACAGTGTTGCGTGGCGTCCACAGCACAGTGTTGCGTGGCGTCCACACAGTACTGCGTGGCGACCACACCACAGTGCTGCGGCGTCCAGCACGTCGGGCGTCACCACAGTGCTGCGTGGCGTCCACACCACAGTGCTGCGTGGCGTCACACCACAGTGTTGCGTGGCGTCCACAGTGCTGCGTGGCGTCCACACCACAGTGCTGCGTGGCGTCCACACCACAGTGTTGCGTGGCGTCCACAGCACAGTGTTGCGTGGCGTCCACAGCACAGTGTTGCGTGGCGTCCACAGCACAGTGTTGCGTGGCGTCCACAGCAGTGCTGCGTGGCGTCCACACCACAGTGCTGCGTGGCGTCCACACCACAGTGCTGCGTGGCGTCCACAGCAGTGCTGCGTGGCGTCCAAAGATCTACAAAATGGAACCCTGACCTAAGAAAACGAGTTAATGATTAATGGGTGAAAACAATGGTGATACTCAACGCTGGTTGCTACGAGGAAAATATGATATAGATAACAACATACAAAGTTATACAAAGATACGGAAGATTCACAAATAACCCACACGTAGCAGAAACAAGTTTGGGACGACGTTTCGGTCCCACTTGCGAGTTATTCTTAGTCACGGTATTGTGCCTTTTTGTTCTTTTAAGATACGAATGAATGGATAAAGAACTTTTAAGCACCTTAAACACGGATAACAAGATGCCACAGACATAAATCAATACAATAATGGGGCCGAAAGGACACAGGAAGATTTTTCTATAAACGTAAGAGTGATAGAAGAATGGAATAAATTCAAAGAGGTAAGAGTTTTGCTGTCGTTTGTAATCTTTTCATGGATTGGGTAATAACCCAGACCACTAGTAGTTCAGTGATAGTAGTAGTAGCATATAACCCTTAGTGACATTACAACCAATGGAATTTTGAATTATATGAGCATATTAATGAAAACGGGACACCAGGAGTATAACTCCGCTCTTGTAGCTATAAATACATAATTACAAAATAGGTTATTATAAGTGTATATGATACGCGCCAAAATGCAGAAATCAGTGATGTCGAACATCAAAGTAGTTTAAGAGGGACCAAGAGCTGAGTCGACCCCCCCCCAGCACAGTTCGGTGTGTATACGTACTATGTTGATATTTTTCTCTGTCGTAGAATCAGTGCGCAGCACTGTATGGGTTTACCGCTTAATTACGGTTGTATTATTAAGAGAGTCAGTGCAGTATTAACTGGCTCCAAGGATCATATCCCAGCAGTGGCAACGTAACTTTTTCTACTGTAACAATGGGACTGTGGTAACTAGTTGTACCACTAGGACAACTCTTGTATTCTAACTTGCAATTCATCCAGGTCTGGTACCAACATTGTGATGCCAACAACATTACTAGCAGTGGCAGTAATATATCAAGCAGTCCTTCCAGACAAACTTGTAACACAACTGTAATGTGTTCTGGTGTCACCTTCACGCCCCCCCCCCTCTCTCTCTCTTCCAATTTATTACATCCTTTTGTCCATATCTTTTATTGTCAATAAGTTCGGAGGGTGAGTAGTTAGACCAATGTATCCACATTATCAATGTTCAGTTGAATGTGGGTGATGCGCGCGCGCGCGTGCGTGTACTTGTCTATATGTAGTTACAGGGGTCAAATCCCAGCTCTTGCCAACGCCTCTTCGCCGGCTGGTACTGAGTTCACTGTCTCCTGCCTTCGAGAGCCTTATCGTACCTCTTCTTAAAACTATATGAGGATCGTCCTACTAGTCCTCTTCTATTGCTGCACACTAACTGCACCTTTCAAGGCAGGTGAAATTGCTGACCTAGAAAATGTGCAGAGAACCTTCACGGCACGCATAACTGCGATAAACCACCTCAATTACTGGGAACGCTTGAAGTTCCTAAACCTGTACTCCCTAGAACGCAGGCGGGAGAGATACATTATTATATACACGTGGAAAATTCTCGAGGGATTAGTACCAAACTTGCACACGAGAGTCACTCCCTATGAAAGCAAAAGACTCGGCAGAGGATGTAACATCCCCCCAATGAAAAGCAGGGGTGCCACTAGCACGTTGAGAGACAACACAATAAGTGTCAGGGGCCCAAGACTGTTCAACTGCCTCCCAGCATACATCAGTGGAATTACCAACAAACCCCTGGCTGTCTTCAAGCAGGCACTGGACAGGCACCTAAAGTCGGTACCTGACCAGCCAGGCTGTGGTTCGTACGTTGCACTGCGTGCGGCCAGCAGTAACAGCCTGGTTGATCAGGCTCTGATCCAACAGGAGGCCTGGTCACAGACCGGGGCGCAGGGGCGTTGACCCCTGGAACTCTCTCCAGGTATAGATCATTCCAATTCCTGACCACCCATAAGGCTGAAGAAATACTTCCTAACATCCCTGTAACTCGTCTGTGCTTTTAACTATCAGCTGTGCCCTCATTATATATATATATATATATATATATATATATTCACAAACACTGATCTCTGGCCGACGGAGACTCGACCCTACGAACCTTGTGACAGGAACGCAGTGCTTTACCGACCGTACCACACTGGTCCAATACCTTGGCATCCAGCTTTCGCTAGACGTTATTCCAAGGCAGCCAGCTTTCAGGCAGGAAGGCTTACAGCTTTTCATCTCATCCCCTGCATGCATCGACACAACTAGAGATTTTTACAAGGTTCGTAGGGTCGAGTCTCCGTCGGCCAGAGATCAGTGTTTGTGAATATTTCGCCTGCTCTTGCGAATTCTAGCATATATATATATATATATATATATATATATATATATATATATATATATATATATATATATATATATATATATATATATATATATATATACATACATACATACAGCACTGGTGGAGAGATATTTGACCTTATGTGGTACACCAAGCACTAGGCTGTGATTAACTCATAAGACCGTCGCGACACACACCGTCACATGCTGCTGCCAGAGTTACCACACACACACCGTCACATGCTGCTGCCAGAGTTACACACACCGTCACATGCTGCTGCCAGAGTTACACACACCGTCACATGCTGCTGCCAGAGTTACCACACACACACCGTCCCTGCTGCTGCCAGAGTTACACACACCGTCACATGCTGCTGCCAGAGTTACCACACACACACCGTCACATGCTGCTGCCAGAGTTACACACACCGTCACATGCTGCTGCCAGAGTTACCACACACACACCGTCACATGCTGCTGCCAGAGTTACCACACACACACCGTCACATGCTGCTGCCAGAGTTACACACACCGTCACATGCTGCTGCCAGAGTTACCACACACACACCGTCACATGCTGCTGCCAGAGTTACCACACACACACCGTCACATGCTGCTGCCAGAGTTACCACACACACACCCTCACATGCTGCTGCCAGAGTTACACACACCGTCACATGCTGCTGCCAGTTACCACACACACACCGTCACATGCTGCTGCCAGAGTTACCACACACACACCGTCACATGCTGCTGCCAGAGTTACACACACCGTCACATGCTGCTGCCAGAGTTACCACACACACACCGTCACATGCTGCTGCCAGAGTTACCACACACACCGTCACATGCTGCTGCCAGAGTTACACACACCGTCACATGCTGCTGCCAGAGTTACCACACACACACCGTCACATGCTGCTGCCAGAGTTACCACACACACACCGTCACATGCTGCTGCCAGAGTTACCACACACACCGTCACATGCTGCTGCCAGAGTTACCAAAACACACCGTCATATGCTGCTGCCAGAGTTACCACACACACACCGTCACATGCTGCTGCCAGAGTTACCACACACACACCGTCACATGCTGCTGCCAGTTACACACCGTCACATGCTGCTGCCAGAGTTACACAAACCTCACATGCTGCTGCCAGAGTTACCACACACACACCGTCACATGCTGCTGCCAGAGTTACCACAACACACCGTCACATGCTGCTGCCAGAGTTACACACACCGTCACATGCTGCTGCCAGGTTACCACCACACACCGTCACATGCTGCTGCCAGAGTTACCACACACACACCGTCACATGCTGCTGCCAGAGTTACCACACACACACCGTCACATGCTGCTGCCAGAGTTACACACACCGTCACATGCTGCTGCCAGAGTTACCACACACACCGTCACATGCTGCTGCCAGAGTTACCACACACACACCGTCACATGCTGCTGCCAGAGTTACACACCGTCACATGCTGTGCCAGGTTACCACACACACACCGTCACATGCTGCTGCCAGAGTTACACACACCGTCACATGCTGCTGCCAGAGTTACCACACACACACCGTCACATGCTGCTGCCAGAGTTACCACACACACACACACACATAAGACAAATCATTAAGTACGATGGATAGTGTTAAACTTCTACTTAAACACAAAACTGCATCCTAGCACAGTGGTTTGTGGAGAGTCTTTGTGATGTGATATGACCTTTACTCCTGTGACGAGTCATATAATAATCCACGAAGTGGGTCAGTATATGACCAAGTCCCGACTTACCAGAATTTTTTTCATTTCCTTGGCAAACAAAATCCCCCCAGCACACAGATGAAGAAAGTTGCTATGTATGCTAGAAACTGGTACTAGGAATGAAAACAAACACCGCGGAGGAGGTCTCATGTTATGATGATAATTGCGCCTAGAAAGGTGGAGTCAGTAATTAGGTGAAGTAAACAAGAAGGTTGAGCGTAGTAGGAGCGAAGTGGCGCCAGTGACGACCAAGCTGGCATCCCCGCCATCTTTACTCAACACAAGAGACGCTTGTTTATCCCGACTCACCACATAAAACATATACACCCAGAGGTGTATGTCTCTCAGTGTATATATGCTGAGAATATACTTCAAGTTTACCCCCAGTTAACAATATTTTAACCCCTAAAATAGGAATTGATGACCCTTGATGCCGGTAAGGGGCTCTGGATCCATGGAACCAGACTTATCCTCCCCTTCCCTTGATCGAATCTGATTGTCTCCCACTCCCCAAGCGCTGTATAACCCCTACTGGTTTAGCACTTCCCAGTGATGATGCTGACAGGTTCTTCAAAGAATTTGAGAAAAACCTCTCCCTTTCCACGGATCCAACCTGATTACCTTCTCTTCCCCAGGAGTTGTATGACCCCTGCAGGTTCAACTCTTCCCCAGGAGTTGTATGACCCCTGCAGGTTCAACTCTTCCCCAGGAGTTGTATGACCCCTGCAGGTTCAACTCTTCCCCAGGAGTTGTATGACCCCTGCAGGTTCAACTCTTCCCCATGAACAGAACAATAATCCCTCAATCACTTACCCTCCCCGCACACAACGGGAAACAACTGGAATGAAGGAGAACCAACAAAATGACCTAAAAAAATGTTAAAAATGCTGTGAGGCGAAAGGAAAAATCCTTTTCCTGGAGGACAGGCAGAGAGAGAGAGAGAGAGAGAGAGAGAGAGAGAGAGAGAGAGATACCTACAACTCATCCCAGAATCCCATGCATATGCAGACGACTGTACTCTGACATTTACCTATCAAAGAGAGGAAATGTCAGCTGCTCTAAGTTACATCAATCACCAGCTTACAGCAATATCAGTCAGGGAAAAACGATGGCGGATCACATTTGCTCTTGAGAAAACACAAATAATGATGGTAATGCTGGAGCAGTAGTAAGAATGAATGGGAAAGTGTTGATACCCGGGGTTGAAGTTGATATCCTTGGGGTGAAATTTGACTCTAAACTGACTACGAAGAACCACGTTGTAAATCTTGCAAACAAAGTGATCGGGAAGCTTGCAGCAATGTTGCCAGACTAACAACAGATAGGAGGAGGAGAATTCTCCCTGAGGCAAGGCAGAAGCTATCTACCCACCTACCTGGAGAAACACTCCACCGTGACATGACCCGACGATTTACGCTTCTGCCTTTCCTCAGAGAGAATTTTCACCTACTATCTGTTGCTAGTCTTGCAACATTGCATAGCTCCTGACGACAAATCTTGAGCTAAAGATTAACATCGTCGCTTAGAAAATGATATATAAAAGGCAACATCGCAATCAAAACTGCTCCGGATCTAGAAGTTTTATATAGTAGGGGCTTAGGGGTAGAAATCTGATTTAAAGAGGGGACTAAAGGACTTGTTTTAAAACAGCGTTATTATTATCTGTGGGCAAGTTGTATATAGTTCTACAGTCTTCCTATTATGTCCTTGAATTTGTACTGATAAAGCCACTGGATGGCGAAACGTCTACAAATAAAGGCACCCAGATTTTGCACGTGTAATTCTTCATTGTTTGTGGGGTTTAGGGGTGTCCCGAGTATACAAAAACAGATACACTTTCTTATAAGGCAAACGAACAGCCTGAAATCAGGCTCAGGAAAGGTTACAAGTGAGGTAGGTCATGGGGAGACAATATGCATATTACATGCCGATGTATTTTTTTTATCAAAACTGAATACATCCATAGCATGGTGTTGCCCTATTCTATATGAGCCACAGTGGGAACAGAAGCTATGTTTCCTCTGTCATATTCCATCACACAGGATGAGTCACGTACATTACAAGAGGGACGATATCAAGAACCTGTAAAGGGTTCAAGTCGGACCGAAACGTCGTCGTAAGCTCCTCATATATGCGGGTTATCTGTGTACTGTTCCAGTCACGGTATTGTGCTTTTTTGTTATTTAATAATCCTTTAAGCATATTACAGGATGGATAATATTAACATCGCACGAGTCCTTCACGATCTGCACGCCCATGGAGAACCACTACACTTGTGTCATGGAGGACCAAAAAAAAAAAGCAAGATTCTGAATATTCCCTACGATATGGGCATAGAGTGAGGCCGAGGGCTCACCACGAGGACAGACCTCAGTGCCGCTTTCAAAAACAGGCCGTGGGCTTTTTTTTTTAAACAGTACCTGCTGTATAACACCAACAACAGGATACTTCTTCAGAGAAAATACCTTCACTATCACTCGCACCAAACCAAAAGGACACAAAAATCATCATCTAATAAGAATAATCGTTATAAAACAAGTCTTTATACATAATATTCAGTAAAATCATATGTAGCAAACTTGAATAAAGCTCATCTTATCTTATCTTATTTATGACTATGATATTGGCTTGGCGGAGGTGAGGTGCGAGTGTTGGGTGAGGGAGGGAAGGATGAAGGCGATGTTTACTTTAGGTCAAGTGGGCCCAGCTTCAAGAGAGGCACAAGACTACGCAGGTGCCTCCCCACGACCCTCTATTCTTACACCATGCAACATATACAATATGTAGTGACACCATATAAAACCTACGCAATATGTAGCGGCACACTATACGCCTTACATAAGTAGTAACACTACAAAATCGGAAGCGACACTACACTAGACAGCACTTCACAGTCTATACAAGATGTAACAACACTAATACACTATGTAGCGACACTACACTGTCTTGTAGAGGCAAGACAGTGATGGAATGAATGATGATGAAAGTTTCTTCTTTTTGGGGTCACCTGCCTCGGTGGGAAACGGCTGATGTGTTATACTAATAATCTTAACACATCAAAACACTATCTCAGTAAAAGCTTGTTCACAAACGTGTCTTTTTAGTCACTACTCAATTCGTATTTGAATTATTTTTATTTATTTTAATCAGAGGGAAGCACCAATCCCGACATTCAGGTTTTAGGCAAGGAGAGGAAAATACTAGTTATTTGGATCAAGAGCCCCTCACCGGCATCAAGGTACATATATAGCAATACACTATGTTATACATACAGTCCGCCAACCTTACTTCAGTGCTCAGCTGGTAGACCTGTGTGGTAAGATGTCGGTGCTTTAATATAAAGTCTTGAAGGGGATGCACTGATTCACGAGTAGAGCTCCTGATCAAACAAATTAAACTACCCTTCCCTTACAGTGGAAGAAGCATGATACCTCACATTGCCCAGACGGATTTAGCGTTTCATATGAATATAATAACAGTATAAATAAAACAATGTTGATGTTATATAAGTGTGTGGAGAAGTCTTGCAGGTGAGGAGCACAGGTGGAGTCAACACCACCTGAGGAGCACAGGTGGAGTCAACACCACCTGAGGAGCACAGGTGGAGTCACTCAACACCACCTCCAAGGAACCACCTTAATGACTCACGAAATCGTAATGACGACTGCAAACAAACCATACCATAATGACTTGGTAGCACCAGATAATACCACACCTCTATAATATTCACTGGCATTGCTTCATCATTTGTTAGTATCCAAAATAACTTTGACATTTGTATAAATCTTGGTAACAGATACCGACAAATTAGTTTAGAAAGACACGTGAGCAAATACTAGGATATATTTATTAGAAAACTTTTCGGTCCTGGGACCTTGATCACTTCTAACACAGGTTAAAAAGACAGTATATATAGACGTGAGTGAGGTGTGTCAATCACACCTCCCTCTACAGTGTTTGATCACGTGTCTTTCTAAACTAACTTTGACACTGCCAATATTTCAAATGGGCGACATAATTGTTGCCATGTTAAAATATTGACATGTTCGGGAGCCCAGCCATGGGCTCCGGGAGTAGTAAAACTCTCGAAACTCATCAAAGGTATATCAAAGGTAAAGGTATCTCATACTCCCAGAGTTTATAATAAAAATTTGGACGAAATCGTATGGAGAGAGAAAAAAGTAGATGGTTACTCCCACGTAAGACATACAGCGTCTGGGTAATGGGAGGTAATAAGGTTTGACCCGAGGAGAGAGAGGGTGGCTGTAACTCTGCATCAAGAACCCTTCACCACCATTAAGGCCTCCCTTCCCTCTGAAGAGACACTTAAAAAACAGAGTATGAAAACTAAAAATCGCTGCTACGAAAGCCTATGTAAGGCAGAGGTGGTCTTTTTAACATACTGAATTCCACTGTAAGAATACATATGAGGATAGTCTAGCAAATAACTTACTTTCATGGACTCTCCTTCTCATCGTACAACCACGATTGTTGTATATGAGGCTTTACTCTACTTGCCACTCTCCACAGTCTAGTATATCTGATGACTTACTCTCCATCTATCATCCATTAATCTGGTGTATGTACGGCTTCACTCATCTACCATCCATCACAGTCTGGTATATATCCAAAGGGAACATATCGTCGTAGCTTAAATAGCTGGACACATCCCCCTCCCCACCCACTGGTTAATTTGAAGGACGGGTCAGACTATGAGATCACTCACTATCCTCTGAACGAACTACAATGACTCATACGATACAAGAAAATAAACTGGCGCCAGATCTAACAGATTCAAAAATAGCTATAATGTTGTGTTGACGTTACACTTCAACTCTAAACTCCATCAATACTCTGGGAAAAATGATACGTGAAGTATTAGTATGTATACAACGAAGCCACTAATGGTATTTAGGATACCCGTAAGGGTACTGATCTTAGGTTACACAGTAGGCTGTGATCCTCCGTTTTATAGGTACATATAATGGTTATAATCATAACTATATTTTTGAAAGGGATGCCAATAAACCAGAGGAAGGCCTCGGTCAGATGACCAAACGCTCCAGCTGCGGGTCATCATATGACTTTGACCCGCGTCAGGAAACACTTGTCCTGGCTCCTGACAAACCTTACCTAAACCTCCGTTTTATAATGTAGTGTAAAGCCTAGCTGTGGTAAACCAGGGGATGTTTAACCAATTACAGGTCATCACTTGACCATGACCTGCGCCATGTAACACTTGTTCAGTTTTCCTGACGAATAAACTATCAACAACAACGCTATAAAAATTAAAAATGGAATCTAGACGATATTTTGGTTCATCCAGAACTATTATCAAGTTGCATTTTAATTTGTGATTTAGTTCTGAGTTTTCACAACTACAGTATCATGGGTAACGTCCAAGTAACCTTATACTTACAGCAGTCTATGACGTAGCCAAAACACAGCAGTGCCTTCCGTGAAACTTTTCTGTGTAGAAGCCCCATAACTCAGCGCTGGACTTGTCAATATCTCGAGACCACTGTTCGAGCCCCCATCCACTTTTCTGTTTGTTCATTTAGAGCAGTTCATTACGACTTGAATCGAGTTATATATAAAGAGAGAGAGAGGTACTTGAACCGTGGTCCCAAGATTAACGGGTCCAGCGCTGTACCATTGCGCTACGGAGCTTTTAAAGAGGAAAGTTTCACAGAAAGCACTGCTATGTCCTGTCTGTGCCAGTGGCTACTGTCTGTGATCCTTCTGTCCTTTCCCACAGCCACATTAGTTTTCACAGTAAATCTATCCTCACTTGCCCCAAAGCCATAATCTATGAACTCAATTTAAGTTGTAATGAACGATTGTCGGTGTAACCATCTTGGATTATTTTTCACGGTAAATGTTATGTGTGAAAGTGGAGTCAGCGAGGCAGCCAACGACTGTAGGTGAAAGCCAAACTGAGCCACAAAAACCTGTTGTTGGCGCCATGGGCTGCGTGGGACAACAAACACCTGTGATAATTCATAAATATTTATAACACTAAATTGCACACTATATTTTTGTTACGTTGGGAATCTTTTGGTTTATATAAAAACAAGTAAGCTAGTTTTAAAATTTCTCCTAGTACGAAGATATTCAAAAATATTTATAACACTAAGTTGCAAAACAATCACGGGGAGGGGGGGGGAGTTGAATGATAGCTCTAAGCCTTTCGTGTTGCAATCGACACAACAGGAGTTTGCAATGTTGCAGAAAAGAGGATGAGGTCCAAGCAAACACTTTCAGAGGAAGTGTTTTTGTTCACAGTTAATAAAAGGCGTCAGGTGTGTTCTTGTGTCACGGCAAAAACTTGAACAAATATGCAGGTGGAAATGGTTGGCTTTGAGGACTTGTCTTGTATGGGCCAGTAGGCCTACTGCAGTATTCCTCCATTCTTATGTGAAGGGGAAGAATTTTTTTTTTAAATATAATTATAATATAAACCAATGATTAACAATAACGTATTGTCCGTTAGTCAAACAGACACAGGTTAGTTAGGTAAGGTTCGTCAGGAAACAGGACAAGTGTTTCCTGACGCGGGTCTTAGTCATGATGAACCGCAGCTGGAGCTTTTGGTCATATGACCGACGCCTTCCGCTGGCTTACCGGTCCATCCCCTTTAAAAAATTAGGGTTATATGGACACATATAATGTGACATTTTATTGTGGCAACGTTGCCATTTACCTAACATTTTGTCGGTAATTCTACCATTTTTACTAATTATTGTCCGAACTACCTGGAGTCTACCTGGAGGGTATTCCGGGGATCAACGCCCCCGCGGCCCGGTCCACGACCAGGCCTCCCGGTGGATCAGGGTCTGAGCAACGAGGCTGTTACTGCTGGCAGCACGTAGTCCAACGTACGAACCACAGCCCGGCTGATCAGGCACCGACTTTAGGTATCTGTTCAGCTCCTTGAAGACAACCAGGAAGATAACCCCACAATACTAGGTCGCAGCCGCACCCCACATCATAAATGTTCAATTATCAAAGATAACGAGTTATATCAACACTGCGGCGTAAAAACTTAGTCCCACTTTTAGAAGTGATTTCACCAGTTTAAAGTCCGGCTGCTTGCTCTCATCTATTCACTTATAATTACGTGACAAGCCCTGGGAGCCATAAGAAAAAAACTGATAATTTTTGATAAAGTATCTTAATAACGTGGCAACTATATTAGATTTGACTTCAGTGCAAGCACACTTGGTATACATAGACATTTGTATGAATGAGACACTTGTGCAGCACTCTGGTGTCTTTATTGTGGAAACGTTTCGCCAACCAGTGCCTTCATTAGTCCAATACAGAGAAAAACAGTGGAAGATGAGTAGGAGTTTGAAGCATTCAGTCCCTCAGTCTGGAGATGTGGACTGAACCCACCAACTTTTGTTATGTAAACTGCTGTAACTTTGTTCAATGTTGTCAGATACTCTTTGCAAGCTTGCATCTTTTATCAGGAGGTCGCGAGGAGTGGTTACTAGGCTGTGCTTCCTTGAAGCTCTGGGTAATGTAAGACTACCCTCAGGCACGCCACATAAGACCTCATTCATGCACACATGACCTCACAACCCACTCTCTTATACCTATATTACCTGCTACCTATCTCAACTACACCATGTTGTGTATCTCAACACAGTGACCTAGTTCCTCATCCCTAAAGGATTGCGTTGGTGGATCACAAGGATATTTTTTATAGGATTTAAACCCTTCAAAGTAGGTGCCATGTTGTCAGTGAACGGCTCTCGATCCAAAGAGTTGGTGCTACTGTAACCTTCCTTGGACGAACTCACTTTCCCATTCACCAGGAGCTGTGATCCTCCCCTACGATTTTAGCACTCATGATAATAACAATAATAATATAGGATTTAAAAAAATACCAGAACCTAGTCTCTACTCTCTTTTGACAATAGAAAGTTGCTTCTATTATTAAAATTTGCTACTAGTACTAACATCTTGATTACTGTCATAGTTAATTATTATGTCTTATTACAAAAATTATCACCACATAATCATTTAAAATTAATATACTAGTCGCATTCCAGAAGAAAATATATAGATAATTCGCTGTAAGTCATACGCCAGGTCTCATTACAGAAATCATGATAATGATAGCGAAACAAATTATATGTAATTTTAATTAGCAACGTTTTGCCCACTCAGGTTCCAAATAACTGCATTTGTATCTACCATCAGACTGGTA
Organism: Cherax destructor; assembly: GCA_009830355.1. NCBI lineage: Eukaryota > Metazoa > Arthropoda > Malacostraca > Decapoda > Parastacidae > Cherax > Cherax destructor. Next base: position 50,026 of record WNWK01009683.1, on the reverse strand, counting down.
TCTCATACAATTGCCTACCCAAATCATTACAATCTAACAAAACCTCCAGGGAAGGAGGTATTCAGGTCGGATCAGAGTTAAACCTGGGAAGCGTTGGGAACTTTGTACGAAAATTAGCATAGGAAAATGAGGATAGGCTGGATAATGAGTTGGAATGTAGTGTGTTGTGTTGTTGCGTCCAGGTACACCACGCCTTATACTAGGTAAACCAGTCAGCTAAAAGGACGCAAGTGCAACTAATGCGACATTTTATTGTGACAGTTTCGCTCTCCAGGAGCTTTGTCAAGCCGTAATGGCTTGACAAAGCTCCTGGAGAGCGAAACGTTGCCACAATAAATGTCGCATTAGTTGCACTTGTGTCCTTTTACCTAACATATTGTCAGTAATTCTAATTACAAAGCACTCATCATCAGTCCTCTATCTCTTCCACCACTAGTTCTCTGATAACACCTCCCCAACCAACAACACTTCCCCCATCCCAGCGTCCACTAACACCTCGTATCTTAACATGAGATGTGATAACGTATCACAAACGGTCAAGCACACAAACAAGTCTGCTCATAAACCACCTTGATATCCTGCCGATCCTTCTTGTAAACACCTTCATTTATGTGGTAATTCAGAGTAAAACCTTTAGTATGTCATAAATCTCCTTACAATGCCTTTATCAAGGTTTATTCCTTGGGTAACACTGATAATGGGCTGGGAGAATTTTTACAGTTGGTTTGGGTTTGACAAAGACCTGCCAAGTATGGGCTGGTAGGCTTGCTGCAATGTTCCAAAACGGACGGGTGAGAGGGGAGTTTATTGGACAGTGTTCTTGTGAGTAGCTTGGTCATTTTTAAATTTGAAGACCCCTTTGATCGTGAGTGGGCACACCGTCATAAAACCTGTGTCAGCCAAATCACTTGTGACACTTAATTAGAAATATTAACTCCATCCTTAGTTGTTTCAATATACAAGAACGAAGGAAGAATGCAGTAGGTCTACCGACCCAGGCTAGGAACGTCTAACTCACATGGATTCACATACGCTCACATAAGAACATAAGAAAGGAGGAACACTGCAGCAGGCCTGTTGGCCCATACTAGGCAGGTCCATCACAATCCGTCCCACTAACAGAATATTTGCTCAACCCAATTTTCAATGCTACCCAAGAAATAAGCTTTGGACTAATTCTACCCACCCATCGCTGAGTCCCACTCAAATCCAACCCCTCTCACTCATGAATTTATCCAACCTAAATTTGAAACTACCCAAGGTCCTAGCTTCAATAACCCTACTAGGCAGACTGTTCCACTCATCAACTACCCTATTTCCAAACCAATACTTTCCTATATCCTTTCTAAATCTAAACTTATCTAACTTGAATCCATTATTGCGGGTTCTCTCTTGGAGAGATATCCTCAAGACCTTATTTATATCCCCTTTGTTAATACCCATTTTCCACTTGTATACCTCGATCATGTCTCCCTCATTCTACGTCTTACAAGTGAATGTAATTTTAGGTCTTCAATCTTTCTTCGTAAGGAAGATTTCTAATGCTATGTATTAATTTAGTCATTCTACGCTGAATGTTTTCTAACGAATTTATGTCCATTCTGTAATATGGAGACCAGAACTGAGCTGCGTAATCTAGGTGAGGCCTTACTAATGATGTATAAAGCTGTAATATAACCTCTGGACTTCTGTTGCTAACACTTCTTGATATAAATCCCAGTAATCTATTTGCCTTATTACGTACGCTTAGGCATTGCTGTCTTGGTTTAAGGTTGCTGCTTACCATCACCCCCAAGTCCTTCTCGCAATCTGTATGGCTAAGTTCTACGTTATTTAACTTATAAGTGCTTGGGTTATGGACACTCCCGAGCTTCAGAACCTTGCATTTATCTACATTGAACTGCATCTGCCACTTTTCTGACCACGAATTAAGTTTGTCTAAATCTTCCTGAAGTTCTATGACATCTATGTTTGAATCAATTATCCTACCTATCTTCGTGTCGTCGGCGAATTTGCTCATATCACTAGTAATTCCCTCATCAAGGTCATTGATATATATTATAAATAACAATGGGCCTAAGACTGATCCCTGTGGAACACCACTTGTTACAAGTCCCCATTCGGATTTAACCCCATTTATGCACACTCTCTGCTTCCTATTGGTGAGCCATGACTCGATCCATGACAGCACTTTTCCCCCAATGCCATGAGCTGCCACTTTCTTTAACAGTCTCTGGTGTGGTACTCTATCAAAAGCCTTACTAAAGTCTAAATAAACAATATCGAATTCTTTATCGTGATCAACAGCCTTACAAGCCCATCCAGTCTATATTTAAAACTACCCAAAGTTCTGGCCTTAATGACGCTTCCTGGAAGTTTGTTCTGCTCTTATTATCAGACCAGTACTTCCCTATAACCTTTCTAAATCCAAATTCAGGTATCACTACCTTTGCAATTACAGCGTCCTTACCTACAGGTATCACTACCTTTATGAATTAACATTAAGGTATTTGAAGCGGTAGACCAAGATAAAGGATACGATATTGTGTATTTGGATTTCGGTAAGGCTTTTGATAGACCCACCCAAGAGACTGATGAAGAAAGTAGCGGCACATGAAATGAGCAGAAATTATTTCCTGGGTCGAGTCATGGCTGAGTGCTAGGCAACAGTGTGGGGAGGAATCAGAATGGGGACCAGTGTGGGGAGGAATCAGAATGGGGACCAGTGTGGGGAGGAATCAGAATGGGGACCAGTGTGGGGAGGAATCAGAATGGGGACCCAGTGTGGGGAGGAATCAGAATGGGGACCCAGTGTGGGGAGGAATCAGAATGGGGACCCAGTGTGGGGAGGAATCAGAATGGGGACCAGTGTGGGGAGGAATCAGAATGGGGACCAGTGTGGGGAGGAATCAGAATGGGGACCCAGTGCAAGTGATGTCAATAAAATGATTTTGAAAACAGACAAGTTGCAGACACTTGTGCGACATCTGGGAATCATAGTTGAAACACTTGTGCGACATCTGGGAATCATAGTTGGAGACACTTGTGCGACATCTGGGAATCATAGTTGGAGACACTTGTGCGACATCTGGGAATCATAGTTGGAGACACTTGTGCGACATCTGGGAATCATAGTTGGAGACACTTGTGCGACATCTGGGAATCATAGTTGGAGACACTTGTGCGACATCTGGGAATCATAGTTGGAGACACTTGTGCGACATCTGGGAATCATAGTTGGAGACACTTGTGCGACATCTGGGAATCATAGTTGGAGACACTTGTGCGACATCTGGGAATCATAGTTGGAGACACTTGTGCGACATCTGGGAATCATAGTTGGAGACATTTGGTGCGAACATGGAATCATGGAGAATCATAGTTGGAGACACTTGTGACTCGAACATGTTGGAAGATTTGCATGGATCATAGTTGGAGACACTTGTGCGACATCTGGGAATCATAGTTGGAGACACTTGTGCGACATCTGGGAATCATAGTTGGAGACACTTGTGCGACATCTGGGAATCATAGTTGGAGACACTTGTGCGACATCTGGGAATCATAGTTGGAGACACTTGTGCGACATCTGGGAATCATAGTTGGAGACACTTGTGCGACATCTGGGAATCATAGTTGGAGACACTTGTGCGACATCTGGGAATCATAGTTGGAGACACTTGTGCGACATCTGGGAATCATAGTTGGAGACACTTGTGCGACATCTGGGAATCATAGTTGGAGACACTTGTGCGACATCTGGGAATCATAGTTGGAGACACTTGTGCGACATCTGGGAATCATAGTTGGAGACACTTGTGCGACATCTGGGAATCATAGTTGGAGACACTTGTGCGACATCTGGGAATCATAGTTGGAGACACTTGTGCGACATCTGGGAATCATAGTTGGAGACACTTGTGCGACATCTGGGAATCATAGTTGGAGACACTTGTGCGACATCTGGGAATCATAGTTGGAGACACTTGTGCGACATCTGGGAATCATAGTTGGAGACACTTGTGCGACATCTGGGAATCATAGTTGGAGACACTTGTGCGACATCTGGGAATCATAGTTGGAGACACTTGTGCGACATCTGGGAATCATTGAAAAAAACGTTTCCTCAATGAAGATTCACATATATTGCAAAAGTGTCTCATTTTTCAAGGGACCCTTTGTGTTCGCAATCTACATAAATAACTTTGTCGATAACACCAAAATAAGCTGTCAGAATATTTCTGATGGACACTAGAAAAATAAAAGATAGCCTGCATAGGTTGATGTCGAAGTGGAAAATGCAGTTCAATGTAAGGTTCTAATCCCAAGAAAAGAAAATAACTACGGAACGTGTAAGCTAAAGATACCCAAGTGTTGCATATGTCTAATTTAACAACTTGTCGGTTCTTTGAACCATTCATCTACAAGCTACATAATATAGACGTTAGTCATACTCAATGAGAAAATATTTAGGAGTTCTGGTTAGAAGAAATTTTAAGCTAAGACAACAATACATAAGAGTTCGCAATAAATTATTATTATTATTATAATCAAACAGAAGCGCCAAACCACAGGGGTTAGTTCGCAATAAAGCTAATAAGATTTCTAGCTTCATATCAAGAAGTGTAAATAACAGGAGTCCTAATTATATATTTTAATTTTATTTTTTTGGTAAGGCTTCATTTAGATTACGTTCCTCAGTTCTGGTCTCTATATTTCAGAACGGACATAAACCGCTCTGGAAAATATACAGAGAAGAGTAACAGATGATTCTGTGGAGTGGAGAATTCATTTCAATGTGTAAAAAATTGTATTATTATTAAATAGTTTCGGGGATTATGGCACAATTCCCGGGACCCAGTTTAACACTAGACAAAGCCTTCCTTTGTAATGATCCCAACTTTAATGAACTCCCTACGATTTCTTAACAGACACAAATGTTACATTAAGTGACCCCCCTCACTCCCCGCTTTCCTCCAGTATTCCTCCCTACTGTACAGTCCTCAACGATCCTCGCCAGTTTAGTCTTTTCGGCCAATATAATAATTTACACCTGGTACATTGTTAAGGAAACTGCAACCTGTCCCATATAGTAACACACACAAGAGCACAGACGGCAACAAAGATAAACATCAACGGACAATAAGAATAAAAATAATATATTCTTCAGTATTGCGAAGCAAAAAACGTAACCGAGATGACGCCATGTAAGATTAAGACAAATATCAGTTACAGAAAGACGCAAGAGTTTTAATAGGTGTATTGGAGTGGCTTGTGAGCGCTACACACTGGCTGGCCTCCTTACTGCCTCTTAAAATAACATAGCCTCATTTATTATAAACCCTTCGTTTTCTTACGCGATTCCCAGCGTCAATTTATGAACGTTCTCTGTAATTAGAAAACACTATCTATTTTAGATACGGTTGCATAAACTTGTAGAATGCATATTTAACCACAATTAAGTGGGCATGAGCGGTAGAGTTAGAGATATTCGGGGCAGCCTACACTAACATAGTGTCCTCGTGTAGTTCTATCTTACAATACCGACCTTCACAATCCCCCCACAAAACAATGCACCACATTTTCTCACTGCCACAGATAAACGTTCACGTACAAACGTTGCCTGTTTTTTTTTCTCGTACATCTCGTTGCCATATGCCTAGCGTTGTTATATGTTATGCCGAATAGGTTAAACTGGTCAATTAGCAAGAACTTATTTAAAATTAAGTCCTTTCTAAAATATTCTCTTATAAGTTTAAAGATATATATTTTTTTCATTTAAGTTAATGTAAAAATTAATAATTTTGTACCAAAAGAGCCTTAGAAAACTTACCTAACCTAATTATAACAAGCGCAATTTAATTTAGCCTAATCCAACTAAATATATTTTAGATAAGTTTACAATAATTTAATAATAAAGAAACACAATGAAATATATATTTTTTCGTTAGGTTCAGAATGATTTTTGCGAAATTATTGCATACACAAATTTTATCTTGCCTTATTCGGCAGTAAACAGGTGACATCAATATGCAAAACAACCACTATGGAAAAAATAGTGATCTTTCATATAGTATATGAAAAAGGTGACCGAGAGCTGCACGTTGACAGTTCCCTACCACCTGACTGACATCTCTCGCTCCACCTCACAACCACCACACATGTACCTACTACAACCCTTAGTGACATGTTTCTCCATATCCTCATTACCCTGCTGAAGACTTTTAAATCAGTCTCATACCTGGAGTGAGTTTCAGGGGTCAACGCCCCTGCGGCCCGGTCTGTGACCAGGCCTCATAGACTTCATCACTTACATGAAATCCATCGTGTCGACAGGGAAACATAGCTAGCTTCTGTTCCCTCAAGGCAACTATCATGCAGAATAAAACAGCAGCATACTTCTGATTTATCTAATGCTGCTTAATAAATAAAAACTCTTAGCTATAGCCCCAACGTCCCCAACAATGATTTCCCATATCCCTAGTCACACCCCCATACCCCTCAACTACGACCCTTATACCCCATGACCTTCAAAGGTTTCCTTCCATCATAGCTGGAGTTACTATCACTTGGAAATCGTCACCTCAGGACAATCTATGTATTCCATACACATGGAAAGAAAAACCTTTTACGCTGCCGTAACTGGAATGCTTGATGATATCCTCATTGTCCTACTATAGTTTCCTAGCTCAGGATGACATATTTCAACACCTCGTATTCCATCCTGCGTGGTGGAATATGACAGGTTAACGTAGCTACCTTTTACTCCCACTGTGTATCATATTGAATAGTGTAGCAGCACACTGTCGATGTATCTAATTTTGTTGAAAAAATCATACCCTGTGAAACTATAAGCAGAAAGAGAGAGAGAGAGAGAAAGGGGGAAAGGAGGTTAAAGAAGAGAAAAATTGGGCAAGCCAAAAGAAGAGAGGGTGTGTGTGACATCACTGCCCAGGGTATTATGAAGAGTTAACGTGGTAGTGGGCAGCTCATCAGGACACAAGCAACCTTACTCATGCCCGTTCCTGCTACTCCATTTATCTTTTACAAACAAAAACTCTCACGTATACTATAGTAGCTAGGACCTACTCTGATACAAAGTATTCCAGAGATACTCTTAACTACTGAATACCTTGACGCAGTCCTCTTTCTGATTGTTCCCTAACCCAGCCTAGCCTTCTGGTAATTGTTCTCTAACACAGCCTAGCCTTCTGGTAATTGTTCTCTAACAGCCTAGCCTTCTGGTGATTGTTCTCTAACCCAGCCTAGCCTTCTGGTAATTGTTCTCTAACCCAGCCTAGCCTTCTGGTAATTGTTCTCTAACCCAGCCTAGCCTTCTGGTGATTGTTCTCTAACACAGCCTAGCCTTCTGGTGATTGTTCTCTAACAGCCTAGCCTTCTGGTAATTGTCAAATTAGACACATATGCAACACTTGGGTATCTTTATTGAGGAAACGTTTCGCACACAGTGGCTTCATCAGTCAATACAAAGTAGAAGGTGTAAGGAGAGGAGGAGTTTGAGGTTATCAGTCCCTCGGCCTGGAGTCGATGTGTTCAGTCCATCAAGACAAGATTGATGGACTGAACACATCGACTCCAGCCGAGGGACTGATAACCTCAAACTCCTCCTCTCCACACCTTTCTACTTGTATTGACTGATGAAGCCACTGTGTGGCGAAACGTTTCCTCAATAAAGATACCCAATGTTGCATATGTGTCTAATTTGACAACTTGTCGGTTCTCTGAACCATTCATCTACTTCTGGTAATTGTTCTCTAACACAGACTAGCCTTCTGGTAATTGTTCTCTAACACAGACTAGCCTTCTGGTGATTGTTCTCTAACACAGCCTAGCCTTCTGGTGATTGTTCGCTAACAGCCTAGCCTTCTGGTGATTGTTCTCTAACACAGCCTAGCCTTCTGGTGATTGTTCTCTAACCCAGCCTAGCCTTCTGGTGATTGTTCTCTAACAGCCTAGCCTTCTGGTAATTTTTCTCTAACACAGACTAGCCTTCTGGTGATTGTTCTCTAACACAGCCTAGCCTTCTGGTAATTGTTCTCTAACACAGCCTAGCCTTCTGGTGATTGTTCTCTAACCCAGCCTAGCCTTCTGGTAATTGTTCTCTAACACAGCCTAGCCTTCTGGTGATTGTTCGCTAACAGCCTAGCCTTCTGGTGATTGTTCTCTAACACAGCCTAGCCTTCTGGTGATTGTTCTCTAACCCAGCCTAGCCTTCTGGTAATTGTTCTCTAACAGCCTAGCCTTCTGGTGATTGTTCTCTAACCCAGCCTAGCCTTCTGGTAATTGTTCTCTAACCCAGCCTAGCCTTCTGGTAATTGTTCTCTAACCCAGCCTAGCCTTCTGGTGATTGTTCTCTAACACAGCCTAGCCTTCTGGTGATTGTTCTCTAACAGCCTAGCCTTCTGGTAATTGTTCTCTAACACAGACTAGCCTTCTGGTAATTGTTCTCTAACACAGACTAGCCTTCTGGTGATTGTTCTCTAACACAGCCTAGCCTTCTGGTGATTGTTCGCTAACAGCCTAGCCTTCTGGTGATTGTTCTCTAACACAGCCTAGCCTTCTGGTGATTGTTCTCTAACCCAGCCTAGCCTTCTGGTGATTGTTCTCTAACAGCCTAGCCTTCTGGTAATTGTTCTCTAACACAGACTAGCCTTCTGGTGATTGTTCTCTAACACAGCCTAGCCTTCTGGTAATTGTTCTCTAACACAGCCTAGCCTTCTGGTGATTGTTCTCTAACCCAGCCTAGCCTTCTGGTAATTGTTCTCTAACACAGCCTAGCCTTCTGGTGATTGTTCGCTAACAGCCTAGCCTTCTGGTGATTGTTCTCTAACACAGCCTAGCCTTCTGGTGATTGTTCTCTAACCCAGCCTAGCCTTCTGGTGATTGTTCGCTAACAGCCTAGCCTTCTGGTGATTGTTCTCTAACAACCACGCCCGTCACACGTGCCTTGACCCAAATTAGAGAACATAAATCTGTCTGTCTATCGGATATGTTGTGCTCTCATTACTACCACCATCAACATTGCCGCACCTCCCAGACACCTCATCTTGTCCTAGTAATGATGGGTGAAACGCAGCCACTACTATCATGAAAATGTACAAAGGAGGTACTTGGGTATCTTCATTGTGAGCACGTTTCGCTAACCAGTGGTTTTGATTAATCCACTACTGAGAAAAACGATGGAAGATATGAGGGACTAATTACCTTAAATCCCTCTCCACATCATCCACTGTTTTTCTCAGTAATGGATTGATAAAAACCACTGGATGGCGAAACGTTTACACAATACAGATACTCAAGTGTTGCACAAGTGTCTCATTCGTCTAGCTGTGCATGTGTTCATATTGACGTTGGTTTTAGCAATAATCAATTGTTGCGTTTCACCCTCTTCGTGAGAAACGGTCGAGCTGTTATGGATATATGGCCAGCGGGCCGCCGGCAGTAACAGCCTAGTTGACCAGACAAGCACTAAACAAGCCTGGTGGGATGGATCTACACCCACACTGATCAAACTAAATGTAGAGGTACGTATACACGTTTTATGACTCCAAGGAAGGACACAAGTTGCAGAATAAGTTTGTAGTAAAACCTTTTCCTCTGTGTAAAGCTTTATCAAATGTCCCAGTATGAGCTTGTTCTGCTGTGAGCAGTGCCAGTTGACAGTGTCCTCTTAACAGGCACTATTATACTATTACTAAGACAGTCCAATGGATCACTGTTTAACGAACCTTAAACAATGATTACCTGCCTGTATTTTCTCGTGTGTTCAGTGGGCTCCTGTTGACCATTACCATTTCAAAACTTGTTATCGACTTTCATTTATTGCCGTTGTGTACTAAAATTGGTTATTTTATTTACTGATGGACAATAATTTAACCCTAAATGAACCTAAGCTAACCTAGCCTAAATAACCTAAATCGAAAACGTTGATGTAAGCCATGTGAGAAATGTGATTATGTTGTGACTTTATGAGTATTATGACTTATTCTTTATGGGTATTTTGACTATTATTCTTTATGGGTATTTTGACTATTATTCTTTAGGGGTATTTTGACTATTATTCTTTATGGGTATTTTGACTATTATTCTTTATGGGTATTTTGACTATTATTTATTACCACCCACACCATGGGTATGTGGTGACTACCACCCACACGATGGGCATATAATTGTTGTTGACTATTATTCTTTATGGGTACTGTGACTATTATTCTTTATGGGTACTGACATTCTTTATGGGTACTGTGACTATTATTCTTTATGGGTGGGTAATGTGACTTATTCTTTATGGGTACTGTGACTATTATTCTTTAAGGGTACTGTGACTATTATTCTTTAAGGGTACTGTGACTATTATTCTTTATGGGTACTGTGACTATTATTCTTTATGGGTACTGTGACATTCTTTATGGGTACTGTGACTATTATTCTTTATGGGTACTGTGACATTCTTTATGGGTACTGTGACTATTATTTTTTATGGGTACTGTGACTATTATTATTTAAGGGTACTGTGACTATTATTCTTTAAGGGTACTGTGACTATTATTCTTTAAGGGTACTGTGACTATTATTCTTTAAGGGTACTGTGACTATTATTATTTAAGGGTACTGTGACTATTATTCTTTAAGGGTACTGTGACTATTATTCTTTAAGGGTACTGTGACTATTATTCTTTAAGGGTACTGTGACTATTATTATTTAAGGGTACTGTGACTATTATTATTTAAGGGTACTGTGACTATTATTCTTTAAGGGTACTGTGACTATTATTCTTTAAGGGTTGTATTTGGTTACAGCTTTGCAACTTGATAATAGTTAAGATGAGACGACAGTGTCGTCTCAAGTTGCTTTTGTTGCGAACTCTTGCAGCCATGACAATGTGACTTGTATTCTTCTAAACATAAAATAGCACTTATAGAGAGTATATAGACAATACATAATCCCTGTCCTCCTCTCGTATATATCCTGGTTCCCTTACTTTCGTGTCTTACTGACTAAATGTTGCAAGTCGACCGAAACGTTGTCATAATTTTTTTTTTTCCTATATGCGGGTTATTTATGTATTATTCCAGTCACGGTATTGTGCCTTTTTGTTCTCTAATACATAATCCTTTGTGATATAACAAGGTATTTTATTACTGAAAACACTAGAAATATTGCGCAAATATATAAAATTTTGTGATAATTGATAAAAGTTTATTTAAACGAATGACAATAATGCAAATGTACCCGAGTGTACTCTTGTTAATCCTATTAGGGACTTTTTCCACAGCCTTTGTATATCCATCAAGTCTCGTGTTACCCTCCACAGGACAGATATGGAGTGCAGCAGAGGCAGCAACAATGCCAGCAGCAACAACAGTAATGGCAGCAGCAACAACAGTAATGGCAGCAGCAACAATAGTAATGGCAGCAGCAGCAACAACAGTAACGGCAGCAGAAGTATCAGCAACTGAAGGAGAGATGCAGCATCCTAGCAGGGGAGGGCAGAGGGCCCCGCCACTAAACACGTCACTAACACCACTCCTCTTAAGATCGACGTATTTTTAGCCACATCAAAGTGCATGCAAAAACTGGCTGGGCGGGGCCCCGCAAGGGCCTCTGACGCAGTCCAGACATGATTCTAGCTCCCATTGTGACTTAACGTGTACCAACACCATTTCACTGTTCGTGATAAACCATTCATAAAACTAATCCCTGTGCACTGTACCTCCAGCTCTTTTCAAAGGAAGCCTTTAAAGCTGCCATAGCTACTGTACTTATAATGGAATAGTTGGCGGTCTCCCAACTCAAGCTGTCTTAAATACTTAACCCATAATGGCATACTTGACGGTATCCTCATCACCCTACGAAAGTCTCCCAGCTTAGGCTGGTATATTTCATGTGTAAAAACCCACCCTGCGTGATAATGACAGGAAACCCATCCTGCGTGATGACAGGAAAACCATCATGTATGATGAAGTATGACAGTAAAACCATCATGTATGATGAAGTATGACAGTAAAACCATCATGTATGATGAAGTATGACAGTAAAACCATCATGTATGATGAAGTATGACAGTAAAACCATCATGTATGATGAAGTATGACAGTAAAACCATAATGTATGATGAAGTATGACAGTAAAACCATCATGTATGATGAAGTATGACAGTAAAACCATCATATATGATGAAGTATGACAGTAAAACCATCATGTATGATGAAGTATGACGGTAAAACCATCATGTATGATGAAGTATGACAGTAAAACCATAATGTATGATGAAGTATGACAGTAAAACCATCATGTATGATGAAGTATGACAGTAAAACCATCATATATGATGAAGTATGACAGTAAAACCATCATGTATGATGAAGTATGACAGGAAACCCATCATTTATGATGAAGTATGACAGTAAAACCATCATGTATGATGAAGTATGACAGTAAAACCATCATGTATGATGAAGTATGACAGTAAAACCATCGCGTGTGACATAAGTGTGTTAAGTAAATCAAGTAACCTTGTAAAATCTAATGCAAAGAAGGCTAGCAATACCATGTTGTTGTATCTGATTATATTAATACACACGATGGGTATGTGGTGACTACCACCCACACCATGGGTATGTGGTGACTACCACCCACACCACGGGTATGTGGTGACTACCACCCACACCACGGGTATGTGGTGACTACCACCCACACCATGGGTATGTGGTGACTACCACCCACACCATGGGTATGTGGTGACTACCACCCACACCACGGGTATGTGGTGACTACCACCCACACCATGGGTATGGGGTGACTACCACCCACACCATGGGTATGTGGTGACTACCACCCACACCACGGGTAAGTGGTGACTACCACCCACACCATGGGTATGGGGTGACTACCACCCACACCATGGGTATGTGGTGACTACCACCCACACCATGGGTATGGGGTGACTACCACCCACACCATGGGTATGTGGTGACTACCACCCACACCACGGGTATGTGGTGACTACCACCCACACCACGGGTATGTGGTGACTACCACCCACACCACGGGTATGTGGTGACTACCACCCACACCATGGGTATGTGGTGACTACCACCCACACCATGGGTATGTGGTGACTACCACCCACACCATGGGTATGTGGTGACTACCACCCACACCATGGGCATATAATTGTTGTTGTTGGTGGTTGGTAGTGCGCTGTTCACACGTACCAACCTCCCACCCACCCAGTGGGTCGTATAACACTTACACATAATTGTGATAATAGCATGCACAACACAAGCCTTGTATCAGGATGCGACACAACATAAACAACCATCACGGATACTACGCACATTGCCCTCGCTTAACTACAATTAACCACAAACAGCTGTCAGTAATGGTGCACATCTGACATTAATAGTAAACATCTGCTATTAATGGAGCACTTCAACACACATGATAATTTTCACAAACATACTTTAAATCCAGCTAATTTAAATGAAATTTAATGTATTCGTAACATTTAATATTGAATATAATGTTATGACGTAAATTTTAATGTTAGTGAAATTAATGATATAAATTAATTATTATTATTAAGAAAACGTCAGTAGTGCAACAGCACCTAAGGATAAGGGAGCTGCTACCAGTCTGAGGATGTTAAGCACTATTACCATCATTATTACAATCATAACTAAGCGCTAAACCCACTAGGGTAATACAGCAGGATGTTAAGGGGTGTGATGTAAGAAATTTCATCTGCTATATGTTTGTAAACCAGTGCATAATGTTATCTAAATGGCAATGATATCCACCCAATGGAAATAAGTCACTTTGACTTTTTTGGGTTATCCTGGGTTCTCTACACATATGCTGCTATGTATGATAATGTATGTAACTGTATTTGTGTATACCTGAATAAACTTACTAGCTAAGTTAAAACGACACGACTCAAATTCCCAAAACAAAATATCCTGAATGATTGGTAATAGGCTAGAAGACTATACCAGCAGTGTGTAAGACATACACTGAGAGTTATGTTAAGTAAAAGTACACAAGTGCAACTAATGTGACATTTTATTGTGACAACGTTTCGCTCTCCAGGAGCTTGATCAAGTAGTAACGACTTGAAAAAGTTCCTGGAGAGCGAAACGTTGCCAAAATAAAGTGTCACATTAGTTGCTCTTGTGCCCTTTTACCTAACATATTGTCGATAATTCTACCAACATTAATACACTGCTGGTTATGACAGTTTATTGTAAAGATATTTTCTCCACCAGGAAATGATTAAGTCCTTTACATCATCAGTGTTTAATGCATGACTTACTGACTCACGAAATCGTAATGACACGATTGCAAACAAACCATACCACGGGTGGGGTTCGAACCCGCGGTCTGATTTACAAGACGTAGTTTCTGCTGCAACCGCTGGAATTTATATATATATATATATATATATATATATATATATATATATATATATATATATGAGTTTATTACCACATGAAGAACGTTCTTGTACAACGCATAACAACTTCCACATTAACGTTATGGATTAGAACGAAGCCAAAATGATCGTTTAAGAAGTAAAACACATGTAATGACGTGTAGAAGCCTCAGACATTCAAAGTTCAAATGTCATCAAGTAGAAGAGAAGATTTGTCAATATTTCACAAGCTGTGACCTCACTTATGCTGGCAAAGATTACACACTTGCTGTGACCTCACTTATGCTGGCAAAGATTACACACTTGCTGTGACCTCACTTATGCTGGCAAAGATTACACACTTGCTGTGACCTCACTTATGCTGGCAAAGATTACACACAAGCTGTGACCTCACTTATGATGGCAAAGATTACACACAAGCTGTGACCTCACTTATAATGGCAAAGGTTACACACAAGCTGTGACCTCACTTATGCTGGCAAAGGTTACACACAAGCTGTGACCTCACTTATGATGGCAAAGATTACACACAAGCTGTGACCTCACTTATGATGGCAAAGATTACACACAAGCTGTGACCTCACTTATAATGGCAAAGGTTACACACAAGCTGTGACCTCACTTATGCTGGCAAAGGTTACACACAAGCTGTGACCTCACTTATGCTGGCAAAGGTTACACACAAGCTGTGACCTCACTTATGATGGCAAAGGTTACACACAAGCTGTGACCTCACTTATGATGGCAAAGATTACACACTTATACCACCTTACATGATCTTAATGTTGCAGTGCACTTTTCTCCCACTATCCTGAGGTATTTCATCTGTTTGCCAGTGTTTATGCTCGCTCACCTTGGATCCAAATGAAGGATATGTCATACGTTGCAGAACACGTTTTTATCAGGACAATGTTTCACTTTGTGTACAAAACTCTTGGAGGATGAGGGACTGACCACCTCAAAACTACGTCTTCAAGGGTGAAGCATTGATTACATCGTCTTTACATCTCTACTGCTTCTGCTAACTAATCTGTACACGACTGAAGAAGCCTAGTGTGTAAGCGAAACGTTTCAGAATAAAGATACCTAACTGTTGCACATGTGTCTTATTAAAACACAGTCCTCTATGACGCAATGACTTTACTGGCTTAACCAGGGTGGCTAACCCCTCCCCCCATCAACAAATCTTATCTAATATACTGTGGGGAGGGATGGGTTGTGGGACTCCCCATCACCACCCCATAATTCGGTATACGTCAGACCTCCTGACCACCAACCTGCTCACCCAGCAGTGTTGGCACAACTCACTAACGTAGACACCCGCACCCTCTGTTCTTCTTAATAATAATAATAAAAATAATAATAATAATAATAATAATAATAATAATAATAAACTTTATTTCTACAAGTACATGTACAATGTACTTGTAGAAATACTATTATATAGAAATCTCTTGTTATACAGAACATTTCGGGCAAAGTATGTTAATTTTGTCCCCCAGGATGCGACCCACACCAGTCGGCTAACACCCAGGTACCTACTTACTGCTAGGTGAACATGGACAGCAGGTGTCTTAAGGAAGCACGTCCTAATGTTTCCACCTGTACCGGGGATTGAATCCCGGACCTCAATGTGTGAGGTGAGTGCGCTACCAATGGAGCTGACATTAGGATGTAACTTAGGTTGAAAGTGTGTCTACTGGCCGGGCGTTTGTATTTCTGGATCTCTTTTAAGATAATATTTGGTTCGGATTTTTAACTCGGTTAGCCACCCAGGATAACCCAATAAACACACAATTGTCCTGTTTCCTGACAAATCTTACCTAACTTAACCAATAAAGTTAGTGCGTCATCGAGGACTTAGTTCCACTGTGGTTCTTTAATCTTCTTCCCCAGGATGCCACCCGCACCAGCCTACTTATACCCAGGTTCCTACTTACTGTTAGGTGAACAGGGACAGCAGGTGTAAGGAAACATGCCCAACGTTTTCACCCGTGCCGGGGATCGATCCCCATACCCATCTTGCTGGGGTAGTCGGAAGAGTAAAGGCACATAATGGGTCCAGGGACTGAGCCCCATTAGCACAACAGTGTTCATGAATTGCCTACTGAGATCAGGCGAAAGTACTGTGTACTTTGATACAGTGTTTGCAGGTTCGAATCCTGCTATGGACTGAGAGATAATTTGGCATCCTACAGTTTTTCAAGAAAATAGCTGCCAACAGCCTGGTTGACCAGACAAGCACCAGACGAGCCTGGCCCATGGCCGGGCTCCGGTAGTGAAAGAGTTGCGGAACTGGTGAAGGCTAATGACCTTACACAATGTCACTATTACTATTACATTATGATGCGGACAAAATCGTGTGCATCATTTACTCCCAGGAGTGGCGGAGGCTCAATCCTCAGTCAGGTTGTGTTATATAGTAGTTGTGGGGGATTATCTTCACCACAGTCTTGGTTTGTGGAGCGATTAAGGATGATGAAGATACAGGAGGTTAGTTACAGAAGGATATATTACAGCATTCAGAACTATAAACAACACGTGGATGATAATAACGATAGATTTACCAACAGAATAATAGGTAAATGAACACAGATGCAACCGTGACATTTTATTGTGGCAACGTTTCACTCTCCAGAAAAGCGAAACATTGCCACAATAAAATGTCACATTAGTTGCATCTGTGTATATTAACCTAACAACACAGTTAAAGAACAAAAAACACAATACCGGGACTGGAACAATACACAAATAACCGCACACAGGAGAGAGAAAAACTTACAACGACGTTTCGGTCCGACTTGCACCATTTACAAAGTCACACAGTTAAACAAAGGTAAAGATATAGTGAATATAAATAAAAGTCTGTAGGGTTTTCTTCGTCTTAAATGTCGATATAAGAGAGAATAGCAAGGTACTTCGGGCAAGACTGCTCCACAACTTCAGGAGCCAGCCAGACAGGCAGCCAGCCAGCCAGACAGCCAGCCAGCCAACCAGCCAGCCAGCCAGACGGGTATTATTAGTGGGACTACACACCATAAACACACGAGGACCTAAACTTGTAAAACACCTGTCAGTGGCCACCTTGTCAAGACGAAAAAGATTAGAACATAAGAAGATAAGAAAGAAGGAGCACTGCGGCAGGCCTACTGGCCCATGCTAGGCAGGACTAGTGTATATGAAGTGTGAGTAAGGAAGTGTTTAGTGACAACTTCCACATGATACACCCACAACTTGTGCTTAATGACACGCCAGAAAACACTTATTTTATTATGAGAAAGTTTCGCTTCCATAATAAAGCGACTGAGGCTTGTATACATAACTAGTTAGCGAAACATCTACTTAATAAAAATACCCAGTTGTTATTCTTATGTCTAATTCTTTCTCCAACTTACCAGTATTATATACCAGTATATACTATATGATTCCAAGTATTATATACCAGTATATACTATATGATTGTAAGTATTATATACCAGTATATACTATATGATTGTAAGTATTATATACCAGTATATACTATATGATTGTAAGTATTATATACCAGTATATACTATATGATTGTAAGTATTATATACCAGTATATACTATATGATTCCAAGTATTATATACCAGTATATACTATATGATTGTAAGTATTATATACCAGTATATACTATATGATTCCAAGTATTATATACCAGTATATACTATATGATTCCAAGTATTATATACCAGTATATACTATATGATTCCAAGTATTATATACCAGTATATACTATATGATTGTAAGTATTATATACCAGTATATACTATATGATTCCAAGTATTATATACCAGTATATACTACATGATTCCAAGTATTGTAGATGAATGGTTCAGAGAACCGACAAGTTATAAATTAGACACATATGCAACGCTTGGGTATCTTTATTGAGGAAACGTTTCGCCACACAGTGGCTTCATCAGTCCAATACAAAGTAGAAAGGTGTAAGGAGAGGAGGAGTTTGAGGTTATCAGTCCCTCGGCCTGGAGTCGATGTGTTCAGTCCATCAATCTTGTAGAAAGTACAGCACAAGGCCGTAGAGGTGGCTTATATACTGTAGTCAGGTGAGGTGAAGCAGCAGGAGGCGGGGTCATAGTGGTACCATCCACTAGTCGAAGTAGGTCTTCGTCCAAAGGTTGGACCAGTGTTGAAGAATTCGTTTGTATCAAGATCCCAAGATGTTGCTGTGTCAGACAGGATGTAGATGAATGGTTCAGAGAACCGACAAGTTCCAAGTATTATATACCAGTATATACTACGTGATTGTAAGTATTATATACCAGTATATACTACGTGATTGTAAGTATTATATACCAGTATATACTACGTGATTGTAAGTATTATATACCAGTATATACTACGTGATTGTAAACACTGGTGAAGAGCACCCAAGTCTTGACTAAGGTGCTCTTCACCAACTCCAAGACTGAGTGACTGATTACCTCATCTTTGGTATATATTTCTTCATATTATGTCCTTGTATTGTACTGATAAAGGCACTGGATGGCGAAACGTCTACAGATGAAGCTACCCAGATGTTGCACATGTGTCTAATTCCTCATCTCCTCGGTAATGTATACCAGTTATGTATAATATGGAAATTAACCACCAGAGAAACTTGTCCCGGACCAGAGACCTGCAAAACTCTCGAAATATGTCACAGGTACGGCATAGCTTATGTAAATCCCAGTCTGGATGAGACAAGAGTTTTTATACCTTTGTATCTTTGACTTATTGTGGTCTTTGAAAGAAAGGTCAGCTGACATAATTATTCCCAAGTCTTTCACGTGTTCCTTTCGTTCTATTTGACGATTCTCTTGAGTTTTGTATACGTAAACATTAAAAGTGTTCTATCAGTTGATAGGAAGAGGAAGTTGGCAGCATGGAAGAAGTAACAAGGTGAGAGGTGAGTCACCTGCCAGCCAGCACTCACAGTGATGGCAGCCTGATACACTAGCTCACTCACAGTGATGGCAGCCTGATACACTAGCTCACAGTGATGGCAGCCTGATACACTAGCTCACTCACAGTGATGGCAGCCTGATACACTAGCTCACTCACAGTGATGGCAGCCTGATACACTAGCTCACTCACAGTGATGGCAGCCTGATACACTAGCTCACTCACAATGATGGCAGCCTGATACACTAGCTCACTCACAGTGATGGCAGCCTGATACACTAGCTCACTCACAGTGATGGCAGCCTGATACACTAGCTCACTCACAATGATGGCAGCCTGATACACTAGCTCACTCACAGTGATGGCAGCCTGATACACTAGCTCACTCACAGCGATGGCAGCCTGATACACTAGCTCACTCACAGTGATGGCAGCCTGATACACTAGCTCACTCACAGTGATGGCAGCCTGATACACTAGCTCACTCACAGTGATGGCAGCCTGATACACTAGCTCACTCACAGCGATGGCAGCCTGATACACTAGCTCACTCACAGTGATGGCAGCCTGATACACTAGCTCACTCACAGTGATGGCAGCCTGATACACTAGCTCACTCACAGTGATGGCAGCCTGATACACTAGCTCACTCACAGTGATGGCAGCCTGATACACTAGCTCACTCACAGCGATGGCAGCCTGATACACTAGCTCACTCACAGTGATGGCAGCCTGATACACTAGCTCACTCACAGTGATGGCAGCCTGATACACTAGCTCACTCACAGTGATGGCAGCCTGATATACTAGCTCACTCACAATGATGGCAGCCTGATACACTAGCTCACTCATAGCGATGGCAGCCTGATACACTAGCTCACTCACAGTGATGGCAGCCTGATACACTAGCTCACTCACAATGATGGCAGCCTGATACACTAGCTCACTCACAGTGATGGCAGCCTGATACACTAGCTCACTCACAGTGATGGCAGCCTGATACACTAGCTCACTCACAGTGATGGCAGCCTGATACACTAGCTCACTCACAGTGATGGCAGCCTGATACACTAGCTCACTCACAGTGATGGCAGCCTGATACACTAGCTCACTCACAGTGATGGCAGCCTGATACACTAGCTCACTCACAGTGATGGCAGCCTGATACACTAGCTCACTCACAGTGATGGCAGCCTGATACACTAGCTCACTCACAGTGATGGCAGCCTGATACACTAGCTCACTCACAGTGATGGCAGCCTGATACACTAGCTCACTCACAGTGATGGCAGCCTGATACACTAGCTCACTCACAGTGATGGCAGCCTGATACACTAGCTCACTCACAGTGATGGCAGCCTGATACACTAGCTCACTCACAGTGATGGCAGCCTGATACACTAGCTCACTCACAGTGATGGCAGCCTGATACACTAGCTCACTCACAATGATGGCAGCCTGATACACTAGCTCACTCACAGCGATGGCAGCCTGATACACTAGCTCACTCACAGTGATGGCAGCCTGATACACTAGCTCACTCACAGCGATGGCAGCCTGATACACTAGCTCACTCACAGTGATGGCAGCCTGATACACTAGCTCACTCACAGTGATGGCAGCCTGATACACTAGCTAACTCACAGTGATGGCAGCCTGATACACTAGCTCAGCCAGGAAAGAAAAGTTACCCTGTGAAGTATTGCTGAAAATGGTATAGAATACCGACAATTTGAAGATTAAGACACATGTGCAACAAGGTATCAACAGGTGGATATCAAACCAGGGAACAGTGTAAACAAGTGAGTCCTAACTCACAGGCCAGTGCGTTAACCACTGTGAGTTTTAAGATTCACTCGCCATGGTTCAAACCCCAGCCGTTCCCTGATTTGTTTACAATCGTGTTATTACAATTTCGTGAGTCAGTAGGTGGATATGTTATCGTGTGTAGTGACGTATCCTGACCTAACCCAGAAGGTGGAGGTCGACACATCACACACAGTAAGTCAGCGACTCTTACTAACCCAGAAGGTGGAGGTCGACACATCACACACAATAAGTCAGCGACTCTTACTAACCCAGAAGGTGGAGGTCGACACATCACACACAGTAAGTCAGCGACTCTTACTAACCCAGAAGGTGGAGGTTGACACATCACACACAATAAGTCAGCGACTCTTACTAACCCAGAAGGTGGAGGTCGACACATCACACACAGTAAGTCAGCGACTCTTACTAACCTAGAAGGTGGAGGTTGACACATCACACACAATAAGTCAGCGACTCTTACTAAACCAGAAGGTGGAGGTCGACACATCACACACAATAAGTCAGCGACTCTTACTAACCCAGAAGATGGAGGTCGACACATCACACACAATAAGTCAGCGACTCTTAGCTGATATCCCGGGATAATCTCTGGGTAGAGATCACGTCATCTGTGGTGCCAAGTATAAACCTGATCCAAGGTGATGGAGGTTATTGTTTTTATCACCTTTTACTCATGTGCAAGTTGATTGTTCTACCTAATTGTATTACTACTACTACTACAACTTATATCACTACTACTTCTACCACCACTAGTATTACACCTCACTTTGAGAGTATATATACCCCCTGTGTCCATGTATCGCTTGTAAAGGCTTGACAAAGCTCCTGGAGAGCGAAACGTTGTCACAATAAAATGTCTCATTAGTTGCATTTGTGTCCTTTTACTTAACATATTGTGGGTAATTCTACCAATATTAATACAGTAAGCTAGATGTGCAACACTTGGAGATCTTGGGTGTCTCACTCTTCAACTTGTTATTATTTACCATTTTCAACAAGATACATTCTTTATCTTTACTAATATTTGTTCTTAATTGTAGTGTGTCTGGTGGACAAATGTTTAAGAGTGAGTGTTTAAAATAGGGGCGCTACCACTTTGGAAAGAGGAGAGGGTAGGTCATGACCCTGAGGGCCAGCTGGATGCCAAGGTCAGTGGTGGTGGTGGTAAGGCTGACACAGACAGATGACACCACCTCCTCACATCAACACAAGACTCTGGTGTTGTCTGGGGATACCCACCACCACCACCACGTGACCTCCACACCACCCAAAAACATCTCACACACAACCATATTACTTCCTACCCGTCCTCTCTCTCTCTCTATTCCCCGTCCTCTCTCTCTCTATTCCTTTTCTATATTTTGCCTATTCTCCTCTTCCCTTCCTGACCCTCCTTGTTTTTCCTAATTCTCCTCCTCTTCATCCTCCCCCAAATACCTTTCTCATTTCAGTTCTTCCTCGTATAATGAATCAGGTCATCAATAGTCTTCACCACTATTGTTTTCACCTCATAATCGCACCACAAATTCAAATGCTATCAACTTAACAGTCTTACAAAGGTCACAGAGCTAAATGTTGCCTCAATGTCACATTAGCTGCACCTGTGTTCATTTATATAGCAGACTATAAGTAGCATTGGTTTGAAACTTAATGGAAACCCACTGATTATGCAGAGTAGTTCGGGTATACTACCTGGAGTTTACCTGAGTCGCTTCCGGGTCACCACCCGCGCGACCCGGTCTCAGACCGGGCCTCCTGGTCCACCGACTAGTACAAGAGGGCCCCGTTTACAGTGCTTCGCTTTACGGCGTTTAGCAAGGCAACGTTTTCAAGTATAGCCATTCTTCATTTATTCAGGCTTCCTACAATAAATATATTCACTACTCACTATAAGCTAAGGACGAAAATAAAATTTTTAAGGTAAGTAATGTGTGATGTATTTCCATTTTTTAGGCCTAGTTGTATTGCTCACTTAATATATGACAGTGTAAACATGTTATTAGGCTTTTATATGCATTTGAAAGTGAAGACAAGGCTATGTTTCACTTTACAGCAGTAGCCCGGAACCTAACCTGCTGTATAAGCGGGGCCCTTCTGTATATAAAAAACTACATAATACACGTAGTTATATAAACTTTTTTATAAATTGATATAGCCTAAACTAACTCACCCTGACGTAGCATAAATATAATGAAAAAAAGTATGTACAAGTTTACAGGAATCATTAACAGATTTACGTTCAGAATTGCTCTAGAAAATTACCGTTTTTAAATAAGTATATATAGCAAGGAGACTAATTCTTAATATAGCAAAGTGGCAAACTTTTTCAATGGTAATGTTTATATACAACATTCACTTCTATACTACTGCTACCACTACTAGTGAGGAAGTTTATTTAGGCACACGTACACAAATTATCATACATAGTAACATATGTGTAAATTGCTACTACTACTACCACTAATTATAATAATAATAATAATAATAATAATACTTAGGAAGCCAGTGTTTTAGCCGCTATACCATGATTAAAGATTGGCCCAGATAGATATATTTCTATACACTAGGAAGGATAGCATGAGCCCCTTACTGTGACCACAAACACAGGCTTCCACAGACGAATCTCACAGCAACGTGACTGTGACAATCTCTAGCTCAAGTACCTTCAAGTCAAACCACGGAACGGGTGAGGTTTGAACTCATGCAGAATGAGTAGCGAAACTCCAATCGTGTTATTACGAGTTCCTGAGTCATGATATCTTCAAAGTCGTTATGAATAGTGAGTCATGATATCTTCAAAGTCGTTATGAATAGTGAGTCATGATATCTTCAAAGTCGTTATGAATAGTGAGTCATGATATCTTCAAAGTCGTTATGAATAGTGAGTCACTTCAAGTCATCCAAAGTAGGTTTGAATATGAGCATGAAACTCCAAGTGTTATTGATTTCTGAGTCATGATATCTTCAAAGTCGTTATGAATAGTGAGTCATGATATCTTCAGAGTCGTTATGAATAGTGAGTCATGATATCTTCAAAGTCGTTATGAATAGTGAGTCATGATATCTTCAAAGTCGTTATGAATGGTGAATCATGATATCTTCAAAGTCGTTATGAATAGTGAGTCATGATATCTTCAAAGTCGTTATGAATGGTGAGTCATGATATCTTCAAAGTCGTTATGAATAGTGAGTCATGATATCTTCAAAGTCGTTATGAATGGTGAGTCATGATATCTTCAAAGTCGTTATGAATGGTGAGTCATGATATCTTCAGAGTCGTTATGAATAGTGAGTCATGATATCTTCAAAGTCGTTATGAATAGTGAGTCATGATATCTTCAAAGTCGTTATGAATGGTGATCATGATATCTTCAAAGTCGTTATGAATGGTGAGTCATGATATCTTCAAAGTCGTTATGAATGGTCGTTGTACAAGATGTTATGGGGATCTCCTCAGTTATTTTACACAGTGACATAAATTTTTACAATGGTTCTAAGGTCAGAAAGATAATGCTTTAGTCACAGGACAAACGTACAGTGTGTAGGTGTAACAACTGGCATGGTGCCAGATAAGTGGAAAATGGCAAATGTAATACCTATTTTCAAAGCAGGAGACAGGTCCTTAGCTTCGAACTATAGACCAATAAGCCTAACCTCCATAGTGGGAAAATTTATGGAATCAATAATTGCCGAGGCAATTCGCAGCCATCTTGAAAAGCATAAATTAATCAACGAATCTCAGCACGGTTTTACAAAAGGGCGTTCCTGCCTTACAAATTTAATAACTTTTTTCACTAAGGTGTTTGAGGAGGTAGATCATGGTAATGAATATGATATTGTGTATATGGACTTCAGTAAGGCTTTTGATAGAGTCCCACATCAGAGACTATTGAGTAAAATTAAGGCACACGGAATAGGAGGAGAAATTTTTTCCTGGATAGAGGCATGGTTGACAAATAGGCAGCAGAGAGGAGTTTGCATAAATGGGGAGAAATCAGAGTGGGGAAGCGTCACAAGTGGTGTTCCACAGGGGTCAGTATTGGGCCCCTTGTTGTTCACAATCTACATAAACGACATAGATGAGGGAATAAATAGCGACATAAGCAAGTTTGCCGATGACACCAAAATAGGCCGTCCAATTCATTCAAATGAGGACATTAGAGCACTCCAGGAAGATTTGAATAGACTGATGCAGTGGTCGGAGAAGTGGCAGATGCAGTTTAATATAGATAAATGCAAAGTTCTAAATATTGGACAGGACAATAACCATGCCACATATAAACTAAATAATGTAAATCTTAATACTACTGATTGCGAAAAGGATTTAGGAGTTCTGATTAGCAGTAATCTAAAACCAAGACAGCAGTGCATAAGTGTTCGCAATAAAGCAAACAGAATTCTTGGCTTCATATCAAGAAGCATAAATAATAGGAGTCCTCAGGTTGTTCTTCAACTCTATATATCCTTGGTTAGGCCTCATCTAGATTATGCTGCACAGTTTTGGTCACCGTATTACAGAATGGATATAAATGCTCTGGAAAACGTACAAAGGAGGATGACTAAGTTGATTCCATGTATCAGAAATCTTCCCTATGAGGATAGACTGAGGGCCCTGAATCTGCACTCTCTAGAAAGGCGTAGAATTAGGGGGGATATGATTGAGGTATATAAATGGAAAACAGGAATAAATAAAGGGGATGTAAATAGCGTGCTAAAAATATCTTGTATTGACAGGACTCGAAGCAATGGCTTTAAGTTGGATAAATTCAGATTCAGAAGGGATATAGGAAAGCATTGGTTTGGTAATAGAGTTGTCGATGAGTGGAACAAATTCCCGAGTACAGTTATAGAGGCTAAAACGTTGTGTAGTTTTAAAAATAGGCTAGATAAATATATGAGTGGGTGCGGGTGAGTGTGAGTTGGACCTGACTAGTTTGAGCTACTAGGTCAGATGCCGTGCTCCTTCCTTAAGTGAATGTAACCTGACCTGGCTGGGTCAGGGCATTGGCTTAAGCCGGCGGGAGACTTGGACCTGCCTCGCATGGGCCAGAAGGCCTGCTGCAGTGTTCCTTCTTTCTTATGTTCTTATGTTCTAATAACGCCATAAGAACATAAAGAAAGAGCACTGCAGCAGGCCTACTGGCCCAGTAGGTCACCTACTGGCCTAAGCTAGTCAGGTCCAGATGTGACTTATTTCAACATTACCAACGTTTTGTATTGGAATCATAATGTTGGGGGGGGTTGATATCCACTAGTTGACAAGAGATGGAGTGGTTGGTGGAGTAAGTCACTGTGAGAGATGGAGTGGTTGGTGGAGTAAGTCACTGTGAGAGATGGAGTGGTTGGTGGAGTAAGTCACTGTGAGAGATGGAGTGGTTGGTGGAGTAAGTCACTGTGAGAGATGGAGTGGTAGGTGGAGTAAGTCACTGTGAGAGATGGAGTGGTAGGTGGAGTAAGTCACTGTGAGAGATGGAGTGGTTGGTGGAGTAAGTCACTGTGAGAGATGGAGTGGTAGGTGGAATAAGTCACTGTGAGAGATGGAGTGGTGGTGTAGTAAGTCACTGTGAGAGATGGAGTGGTAGGTGGAGTAAGTCACTGTGAGAGATGGATGTGGTTGGTGGAGTAAGTCACTGTGAGAGATGGAGTGGTTGGTGGAGTAAGTCACTGTGAGAGATGGAGTGGTTGGTGGAGTAAGTCACTGTGAGAGATGGAGTGGTAGGTGGAGTAAGTCACTGTGAGAGATGGAGTGGTTAGGTGGAGTAAGTCACTGTGAGAGATGGAGTGGTAGGTGGAGTAAGTCACTGTGAGAGATGGAGTGGTGGTGGAGTAAGTCACTGTGAGAGATGGAGTGGTAGGTGGAGTAAGTCACTGTGAGAGATGGAGTGGTAGGTGGAGTAAGTCACTGTGAGAGATGGAGTGGTTGGTGGAGTAAGTCACTGTGAGAGATGGAGTGGTTGGTGGAGTAAGTCACTGTGAGAGATGGAGTGGTAGGTGGAGTAAGTCACTGTGAGAGATGGAGTGGTTGGTGGAGTAAGTCACTGTGAGAGATGGAGTGGTTGGTGGAGTAAGTCACTGTGAGAGATGGAGTGGTTGGTGGAGTAAGTCACTGTGAGAGATGGAGTGGTAGGTGGAATAAGTCACTGTGAGAGATGGAGTGGTTGGTGGAGTAAGTCACTGTGAGAGATGGAGTGGTTGGTGGAGTAAGTCACTGTGAGAGATGGAGTGGTTGGTGGAGTAAGTCACTGTGAGAGATGGAGTGGTTGGTGGAGTAAGTCACTGTGAGAGATGGAGTGGTAGGTGGAGTAAGTCACTGTGAGAGATGGAGTGGTAGGTGGAGTAAGTCACTGTGAGAGATGGAGTGGTAGGTGGAGTAAGTCACTGTGAGAGATGGAGTGGTAGGTGGAGTAAGTCACTGTGAGAGATGGAGTGGTTGGTGGAGTAAGTCACTGTGAGAGATGGAGTGGTAGGTGGAGTAAGTCACTGTGAGAGATGGAGTGGTAGGTGGAGTAAGTCACTGTGAGAGATGGAGTGGTAGGTGGAGTAAGTCACTGTGAGAGATGGATTGGTTGGTGGAGTAAGTCACTGTGAGAGATGGAGTGGTAGGTGGAGTAAGTCACTGTGAGAGATGGAGTGGTTGGTGGAGTAAGTCACTGTGAGAGATGGAGTGGTTGGTGGAGTAAGTCACTGTGAGAGATGGAGTGGTAGGTGGAGTAAGTCACTGTGAGAGATGGAGTGGTAGGTGGAGTAAGTCACTGTGAGACAGAGGTTCTTCACTTTCCATCTATGACTCGGGTGAGGGTTGGGGAAGGGGGATGGGAGGGAGGGGGTCAAGTGATGAGGCAGCCAGTAAGACAAGACCCAAGCCAGGGTCACCTCCCTTCCCCTCCCTCAAGGTCACCAGACCTTACACCAAGGCCAACCCCCCAAGGCGCAACTGTTACCCCCTCACTCACCCTAACCCCTCACACACACACTCCTTACCCCCTAACACCACCTCCCCAACCCCTCACTGCCTCCTTACACCCTCCCCTCACGTTACATAACTAGTAAGTTTATTCATGCACAGGTACACATAAATACAGTTACACAAATTATCACACACAGTAACATGTGTAAATTACCCACCAGAATAACCCCAAAAAACCTCATCCTTGGTAAATTACACCTATGTTACTAAGTATCAATAACCCATTTCCATATATCTGGGTACTATATATATGTAAAATAAATAATAGAAATAACTGTATAGCAAGACACACAAACTCTGATAAATTAAAGAGATATATGACAGAATTTATTGTGGATAAATGCCACGTAATAAAACTGGGAGAAAGGAACAACAGAGCACAGATAATGTAGATGGTGTGATCAGAGACAATAATGATATAAAGCGTATCTTGTGTTGGGTGAATGATGTTACGTTTGGCTAGGTTAGGTTAGGCTAGGCTAGGCTAGGCTAGGCTAGGCTAGGTTAGGTAAGGCTGGGTTAGGTTAGGCTAGGTTAGGTTAGGCTAGGTAAGGCTAGGCTAGGTTCGGCTAGGCTAGGTTCGGCTAGGCTAGGTTAGGTTAGGTTCAGTTTATTTTAGGTAAGGCTAGGCTAGGTTCGGCTAGGCTAGGTTAGGTTAGGCTAGGTAAGGCTAGGCTAGGCTAGGTTAGGCTAGGTAAGGCTAGGTTAGGTTAGGCTAGGTAAGGCTAGGATAGGTTCGGCTAGGCTAGGTTCGGCTAGGCTAGGTTAGGTTAGGCTAGGCTAGGTTAGGTAAGGCTAGGTTAGGCTAGGTAAGGCTAGGCTAGGTTAGGTAAGGCTAGGCTAGGTAAGGTAGGTTATTGTATACGTATTTCAGTTATCTGTTGGAGGGGTTGAGGAGTTTCTGGTTATCAATAATATTGTCATATTTCAGGTTATGTTCGACATACCTATGTATGTATTATGTATATAAAGTTTTAATAATGAATTATTATTTAATATCCACAAATGGACTCGTCTAAGTGGCTGCCTCAGTACTTTTTTTCATTTTCCAAATTGCAGATGTGTAGAATGCACATAAGAGAACACTATATCAACATCCGTGGCCCCAGATTATTCAACATCTTACCAGAAGATATCAGAAACACTGCTGGAACAAGTGTAGAAGTCTTCAAGAGGAAACTGAACAATATCTTCACCAGGTGCCAGATCAACCAGGCTGTGATAGATATGTGGGGCAGCGGGCCACCAGCAGCGACATCCTGGTTGACTAGGCTTGCACTAGCCTACGGCCTGGCTCCGGGAGTAAAAAAAAAAAAAGACTGGGAACTCATCAAAGGTATATCTATGTAGTTGCACCGCGGATAGCAACCTCTCTCTACTTCATTCACCCTCATATTCTTCACTCTCCCTCTCACCATCCTGAGAGATGGTAATTCCTACATAATAGATACTAACTTCAGCTCTGCGCTAAATAAACGCCACAGTGGAATGTTTGCCGATATCCTCATCGCCCTACTGAATTCTCTCAGCTCGGACTGACACGCCTCATTGCCCCAATTTTGTATGCAATACAACCCCGTGATGGATTATGACAATGTAGCAGCACATTGCTGATGTTGTTACAATGTAACTATCATATAGAGTAGTGTAGTAACACTGCTGGTGTTCCCACAATTTAGTAAGTTTATTCAGGTATACACAAATACAGTTACATAGATTATCATACATATCAGTATATGTGTAGAGAACCCAGGATAACCTAAAATAGTCAGGCAGAGTGACTTATTTCCAGTGGGGTTCTTTAACTATCATATAGAATAGTGTAGCAGCACACTGCTGATGTTGCCAATTTAGTAACAAAATTCCTATTCTGGCAGCTCAACCTTTGGCACCCCAACAATTGGCACCACTAATGTGCCACAATCCCTGGCACCACAAGAATTGGCACCACTAGTGTGCCACAACCCCTGGCACCACCCGCGCCTCTGGCAACACTCTTAGGGTCAATAACAGCTTCACCCAGTATCCATATCTCAGCCACAAACTTGACGCATGAAAAAATAAATAAATATTGATTCTAGCAACTCTACCCTCACAACTAGATGCATTTATGTGCGGTTTGATCCTATAGACATCCCGGTATCTCATAAGCCCACCCCCCTCTACAGCAATGGACGCAAAAGAAATAGTACAGAGTGGGGAATAAGTTTTTAAAGCCAATAAGGAGAGATATTTACAAGTCATCACATGGAAACTACCCCAGTTTCTTGAATAAACATGTCAACGTAGCATCTACAGAGCACTAAACCTTAATCCACACCTTTCCCTAAGATACACCAGTGCTCAATAATAACCCACAGACTCCCTTTTGGGATCCTCTTCGGCAGATCATCTGCTGAAGAGGACCCCAGAACGTGGTCGAAATATACATAAATTAATTGCCTGTGTTTCTGCCTCCACGTGGGTTATTATTGAGCAAGTGTTAATTACACTTTTGTTATTCAAGGTATACCAATATTTAAGGTTTAAATCGATCAGAAAAACCATTCCCTAGTTATTGCATGGAAACCAATTTGTTTAATAAAACTGGTAAATTACAACTTACACAGCCAAAAAACTAATGTTAATATCAATCTTCCACTTATACACTTCGATCATGTCTCCCTCATTCTTTGTCTTACAAGTGAATGTAATTTAAGGGACTTCAATTTTTCTTCATACGGAAGAAAAACCCACCAGCGTTAACACTGGTACTTGACTACAGGACTAACTCTTCACTTATTGCAAAGAATTCAATATTTCTAAGTTTATCACCTATGTTAATATATCTAAGTTTATCACCTATGTTAATATATCTAAGTTTATCACCTATGTTAATATATCTAAGTTTATCACCTATGTTAATAAGCTAATTTGCACCTACAGATCCTAGACCCAAAAAAGCAGATTTCTTCATGAGATTCATCAGATATGACAAAAATTGAAGAAGCTCTAAACCCACGAGGGTAAGAACAGTCCAAAAACCAAGAAAGGTCTGCGTCAGCAGTCCTCAGCCTTATAGTATCAGAGAGCCAATCTGAAAAGCCAAATTTAAAGGAGGGCCGCATTTTGTATTTTTGGTAATTTTTATGAATAATAACACTAATATTTCGTAATTGTTGACACTGCAGTGTGGAACCTACATAAAACTGAATTCATGTCATGGTATAGGTTATAATCATAACCATAATTTTTAAAGGGATGGGCCGGTAAGCCAGTGGAAGGCTTCGGTCAAATGACCAAAAGCTCCAGCTGTGGGTCATCATATGACTAAGACCCGCGTCAGGAAACACTTGTCCTGTTTCCTGACAAACCTTACCTAACCTAACCCAATGTCATGTGAGGGCCGCATCCATTTCCTAGAAGGGCCACATGGAGCCCTCTGGCCGCAGATTGGGGCCCCCCCTGGTCTAAGTAAAACTGGCCAGAGGGCATCAGCACATGCCGCAAGTTGCAAGACACTTCCTCGTACCTCTACTACAACGTTGAACACACACACCCGCCGATCACGCGGACTTCTCAATTAATAAATGAAAACTTAGGAGAAAAAATAACTTTTCCCACCTTAAAGTACCCCTTAGGGAAGGGGTTCTTAACCGGGGGTATCCATACCCCATGGAGGTATGGGAACCAAATAGCCAGATTCGTTCAAAGGCCTGTTGGCCCATACTAGGCAGGTCCTTCACAATCCATCCCACTAACAGGATATTTGCCCAACCCAATTAACAATGCTACCTAAGCAATAAGCTCTGAAAATTCAATTTACCCATGCGCAAGACCCACTCAAATCCAACCCCTCTATTCATGTATTTGTCCAACCTAAATTTGAAACTACCCAAGGTTTTAGCCTCAATAACCCTATTAGGCAGACTGTTCCACTCATCAACTACCCTATTTCCAAACCAATACTTTCCTATATCCTTTCTAAATCTAAACTTGTCTAATTTTTATCAATTACTGCGGGTTCTCTCTTGGAGTGATATCCTTAAGACTTTATTTATATCCCCTTTGTTAATATGTATCAATCTTCCACTTATACACTTCGATCATGTCTCCCCTCATTCTTTATCTTACAAGTGAATGTAATTTAAGGGACTTCAATCTTTCTTCATACGGAAGATTTCTAATGCTATGAATTGACTTTGTCATTCTACGCTGAATGTTTTCTAACGAATTTATATCCATTCTGTAAAATGGAGACCAGAACTGAGCTGCGTAATCTAGGTGAGGCCCTACTAATGATGTATAAAGCTGTAGTATAACCGCTAGACTTCTGTTGCTTACACTTCTTGATATAAATCCCAGTAATCTATTTGCCTTATTACGTACGCTTATGCACTGCTCTCTTGGTTTAAGGTTGCTGCTTACCATAACCCCCAAGTCCTTTTCGCAATCTGTATGGCTAAGTTCTACAATATTTAACTTATAAGTGCTTGGGTTATGGACATTCCCTAGCTTCAGAACCTTGCATTTATTTACATTGAACCAAATTCATCCACCAACCTCTGCAACTTCATTTCAGAATCTCCCAAAAGCACAGTGTCATCAGCAAAAAGCAACTGTGACAACTCCCACTTTGTATTTGATTCTTTATCTTTTAACCCCATGATTATTATTATTATTATAATCAAATAGAAGCGCTATTTAACCCCATGAAGAGTGCCAAAACAGACACCCAAACATGTTAATTCCTATGAGCGATTGTCCAACAAGAGGTAGTGGGATGGGCAAGTGTGATGAATGGGGTTCCACAAGGGTTAGTGCTGGAACCGGTAGGATTTGTTGTACATGAACATAATAGTTAAAAGAAAGTCATAACACCCTTAGTCCACATCTGCTTCTCCTGGTGTGGGGATGAAGAGAGGGATCATAGCTCCCCTTCAGCTCCTCCACTGTTCGACAATATTCTCCAAACAGACGATATGACATTAATGAGGAAAATACAAACCAGAGAGCACCTTGAGACTGGAAACGAATTTGGGCAAACTTAAAAGTGGCTTTTAGAATTTAACTCTAGCAAATGCAAAGGTTTTGAAAACCGAGGACGGTCAAAACAGACTAGAAATAGAGTACAGACTCGGCAGGGTGAGAAAATGGTCGTAAACCTACCCCAATGAGAAGGATCTAGGGGTGAGCATAGTTCTGAGCATATTGCCTTGGAACACATCAACAGAATAATCTCCGGGGCAAACGCTTGAAGGACACATCTAATATTAGCTTTCAAGAACCTTAACAAGAGTAATTCAAAGCGTTATGTATGGCATATGAAAAGTCCATCTTGTAGTTTGCAGCACCAGTATGGAACTCACACCTGATCAAGCAAGCATGTCAAGAAACCGGAAAAAGTGCAAAGATATGCAGCGAGATAAGTCCCAGAGCTAAGAGGTACGAGCTACGAGGAGAGACTAAAGGAACTAAATCTAAAGACATTACAAGGCTGCCGGATCAGGGGCGACATTACAGATGAGTTGTTACAGTGATGTTAGGAAATATGTTATTTAGCCTGAGAGTGGTCTGGAAGTGGACTGGCCTGGAGAAACAAGTGGTGGAGGCAGGATCCATACACACCTTTAACAAGAGATAAAGCTCACACAGCCAGGAGAGAAGAAACACAGTAGTGGCCTGCGAAGAGGCTGGGCCAGGAGCTGAGATTCAACCCCTGCAAATACATATGGGCGAGCACACGTGTACAGTAGAACACTGAAAGAACACTAGTATAGCACTAGATGAACAATATAGCACCAGATGAACACTAGAATCATCAGTACCACCACTGCTGACGGTACAGTGATAGTACCACCACTCCTGACGGTACAGTGATAGTCAGTGCCACATCTCCTGACGGCACAGTGGTAGATAGTACCACCACTCCTGACGGCACAGGGGTAGCTAGTACCACCACTCCTGACGGCACAGGGGTAGCTAGTACCACCACTCCTAACGGTACAGCGATAGTGTCACCACTCCTGCGGGGCAGAAGTAGCCAGTGCCACCACTCCTGACGGGGCAGTAGTAGCCAGTGCCACCACTCCCGAGGGAGCAGCGGTAGCCAGTGCCACCACTCCTGACGGGGCAGTAGTAGCCAGTGCCACCACTCATGACGGGGCAGTAGTAGCCAGTGCCACCACTCATGACGGGGCAGTAGTAGCCAGTGCCACCACTCCTGACGAGATAGTAGTAGCCAGTGCCACCACTCCTGACGGAGTAGTAGTAGCCAGTGCCACCACTCCTGACGGAGCAGTAGTAGCGAGAGCCACCACTATTGACGGGGTAGTAGTAGCCAGTGCCACCACTCCTGACGGGGTAGTAGTAGCCAGTGCCACCACTCCTGACGGAGTAGTAGTAGCCAGTGCCACCACTCCTGACGGAGCAGTAGTAGCGAGAGCCACCACTATTGACGGAGTAGTAGTAGCCAGTGCCACCACTCCTGACGGAGCAGTAGTAGCGAGAGCCACCACTACTGACAGGGTAGTAGTAGCCAGTGCCACCACTCCTGACGGGGCAGCAGTAGCCAGTGCCACCACTCCTGACGGGGCAGTAGTAGCCAGTGCCACCACTCCTGACGGTAGCAGTAGTAGCCAGTGCACCACTCCTGACGGGGCAGTAGTAGCCAGTGTCACCACTCCTGGTGGGGCAGTAGTAGCCTAGTAGCCAGTGCCAACACTCCTGACGGGGCAGTAGTAGCCAGTGCCACAACTCCTGGCGGGGCAGTTGTAGCCTAGTAGGCAGTGCCACCACTCCTGACGGGGCAGTAGTAGCCAGTACCACCACCCCTGACCGGGCAGTAGTTGCCTAGTAGCCAGTGCCACCACTCCTGACGGGGCAGTAGTAGCCAGTCCCACCACTCCTGACGGAGCAGTAGTAGCGAGAGCCACCACTCCTGACGAGGCAGTAGAAGTCAGTGCCACCACTCCCGACGGGGCAGTAGTAGCCAGTGCCACCATTCGTGGTTCCTGAAGGCGCAACTAGCATGGTCGACTAGCACTACCACCGACACTATAGAGGAACAGCACTAGAGCACGTCAACAGGTGGAGTTACTCTCAATAGATATGGTTAAGCAGACACGCGCGCCAGTAATTCTCACCACCACGGTGGCTGCCACAACACTGCCACCCTCCACCAACACTCCCTCCAACACTACTGACACCCACACTTTCTCCCACACTACTGCTGCTCGCTCACTCTCACCACCTCCACATGATATATACACCGTGAGGTGTATGTCTCTCAGTGTATATACGCTCAGAGTCAAGGACCCCAATGGAAATAAGTCACATTGACTGACTTTTCTGGGGTTATCCTAGGTAATTTGCACATATGATAACTACTTTATGTGTATCTGTATGTAAATAAACTCTCTCTTAACAAGATGACAGATGCATCTCGCTACTTCTACTTACATCTGCGTCATACTACACATGCACATGTGTGTATACACACTCAATTGAGTTTTCTTTTAATCTCTTAATAGTTCTTGATCTTATATTGTTTCCTTTCATCTCTATGAGATGGGTGAAAATCCTTCCTCCGTAAGCCATCTTGTCATAAAAGGAGACTAAAATACCCTTCTGTATAAATTACTAAAGGGATAAAGGAGAAATTTTCAAAGATAGATTGCTTGAATCCATCTTTGAATAAAATGAAACTGGGTGTCCTAAGTGAAACAAAGCTAACGCAGCCTGGAAGTCGTTAATAGGGTCGACGGCCCAAAATTATGAAATTTGATGGAAAACTAACGGAATTATGCTTTCGCGAATTTTCCAGTATCGGTGACATTTACGCATCGGCGATTTCGCCCAATTTGAGCCCTATTTTCGGCAAATTCTAATGTATCAGTCTACTAAAATTATAGCTATTTCGCTAGAATTCCATTTGTTCTATCAATTGAGTACAAGAAACCGCCAATTTACCGATTTCAACTACCCAATAAGGTGGTCAGAAATTGGCAATTTGGCCAATTTCACACAAATTTCAAAAGATGCCAATTTCAAAATAAGGTCCAGAATAAATGAGACAGACATTCCTGGCACTCAAATAACATTTTATCTGTTCATTAGTCAGGTCTCCAGGCCCCTTTTACATTACTTTTGCTTTCCATTTTGAATTTTTATTCTCACAAAAAATAGAAGATTTACTGTTATGTATACAACTGCATCATTGTAAAAATGGTATAAATAATGTCAGAGCACTTGTGCAAGAATATTAGACTACCCAGTTGATGTGTATTGGACGCAAGGCGTGATTTGTTTACTCTTGAACATCGGCAAAAATCGAACATTTTCGCTACTTTGCGCTCAGTTTCAAGGTACTTGTCATCGTGAAACCAATCAAAATTATCTCTATTTCTGTAATATATCATCCATTCTATCAAATAAGACTAAGAAAACGAGAATACAAGCATAAATACCATACGAAAATAGACTGCAAAGTCGCTGTTTTAAATCAAAAACACGGTCAGAATTTTTTTTTCCTCATTATGCACTGTGTGGTGCAGGATTTTTTTATACTGCGCACACTTACCGCACAGACCCATTCTCTCACATCTAGGCCTACCAGCCTGTTTCCGCTTGATTTGAGGGCGCTAGAATTTAGGCGTACTAGTACGACAAAAACCCTGGCGCGTAAGCCGTACTAGTACGGCTGAAACCCCAAAAGGGTTAACGAAATAATTATAAGTAAGATAGAGAGTAGGATTACAGAGGAACAAGGCTTTAGGATGGGTAGGGGCTGTGTAGACCAAGTATTTACATTGAAACATATTAGTGAACAATATTTGGATAAAAGTAAGGCAAGTGATTTTTATGATTTGATGTGCTGTTGGAGTGTGAGCAAGGTAACATTTATGAAGGGATTCAAGGAACACTGTTAGCTGGACTTGAGTCCTGGAGGTGGGAAGTATAGTGACTGCACTTTGAAAGAGATGGGAAGGTTTCAGTTTGGAGGAGCATCTGAACTGTAATGTCAGCATGCTCTGGGCAGACAGTGAATGACAGTGAAAGTGTTTTCTTCTGTGTTGGGTCACTCTACCTCGGTAAAGACAGCTCAAGTGTTAACTCCACCGCTATACTTCCCCACCTCCATCACACATTTTGTGATGTTGCTCCAACCCTATCCCCCCCTCCCACTTGAAAAAGGTGGGGAAAGGGGGATGTATATATACAAAGGTTCCTTGTTTCTTTAATTGCTACAGCTTTTAGTTATATTCTTACCTATATTGTCAATAAATTTCCATTCTTTCTTTTTCTGACCCTTCCCCATACTGACTAGCTTATCTTCGAATGCTACCTTATATACAATATATTTCTCCAGTTTGGTTTTTCATCTATAACGCTCCTCAGCTCTAATCTTTCTGAGATTGTCCATCTAATTTATATACAGTCAACCCCGGTGCTCGACGGTGTCAGAGGTCGTCCAAATCGGTGTTCGACGGGTTTTTTGACGACAATTTTGGCTCGGTATTAGCCGATCCGCTCGGAGTTGGCTATTCGTCCTGGATGCGTATGCATGGCCCAGCTGGGCCCGGGCACTCCACGGAGCGTCAGTGTGCTATTGTTTACAAGCGAGAGTGACCGCCACCCACACATTCATACCAGTATATTGTCATTCTTCCACTGTTTTTAGTGCTTGCAACTGCTAAATAAGCCACCATGGGCCCCAAGAAAGCTCCTAGTGCCAAGCCTGTGGTAAAGAGTGTAGCAGGGAAGCAGGGATGCAGGGAGTGTAGCATTCATGCAGGGAGTGTAGCAGTCATGCAGGGAGTGTAGCATTCATGCAGGGAGTGTAGCAGGCATGCAGGGAGTGTAGAATTCATGCAGGGAGTGTAGCAGGCATGCAGGGAGTGTAGCATTCATGCAGGGAGTGTAGCATTCATGCAGGGAGTGTAGCATTCATGCAGGGAGTGTAGCAGGCATGCAGGGAGTGTAGCATTCATGCAGGGAGTGTAGCATTCATGCAGGGAGTGTAGCAGGCATGCAGGGAGTGTAGCATTCATGCAGGGAGTGTAGCATTCATGCAGGGAGTGTAGCAGGCATGCAGGGAGTGTAGCATTCATGCAGGGAGTGTAGCATTCATGCAGGGAGTGTAGCAGGCATGCAGGGAGTGTAGCATTCATGCAGGGAGTGTAGCCTTCATGCAGGGAATGTAGCAGGCATGCAGGGAGTGTAGCATTCATGCAGGGAGTGTAGCATTCATGCAGGGAGTGTAGCATTCATACAGGGAGTGTAGCATTCATGCAGGGAGTGTGGCATTAAAAGAAAAAGGCCAGTAACCCCAGAAAAGAACTTGCCACCTACAGTGTTAATGGAAGGGGATTCCCCTTCCAAACACTAGCATACTACTCCATCCTCTCCCCTCCTCCCGTCTTGCACACATCAACAACTCTTCAATAAATGTAAGTGACATGTTATTGTACTATTATTTCTTTATTTCTCATAAAATTGTGTGTAATTTAATGTCAAAAAGTTCTAAAAAATATTTTATTTTAATTCTTTTGGATGTCTGGAGCGGATTAATTTTATTTCCATTATTTCTTATGGGGAAAATAGAATCGGAGTTCGACCAAACCGGTGATCAACAGGCCCTCTGGAACGGATTAATAACGAGAACCGGGGGTTGACTGTATACATGAATTATTATAAATCTGTTGTTTTCCTGTTTTCTTTTTTACCATTTGCTTTTTCTCTATTTCTGTCCCTGCCTTATTTGATGAATGGGTTCGACTGTTACTGTTTAAAACCTTGCTCATTTCTTTTTCCATTAATTATCCTTTAGTCTTGATAATTTTGATGTACAATATTTGTACAAGTCTCATCTAACTAATACATACACAAGTTTCATGAATTTTTTGAAGGAGTATTGAAAATAATTGGCTGCTGAGATGTTTCAAGAGTGAAGTTGTTATACAATGTCTCAAAGTGCAATATAATCAATATTTATAACCACCATTCCCAACAAGGAAACTAACTTATCTTCCCATATTAATGCATAAAGAAAGCATTATTACCCTTTCTTTCTTCTTTATTGCAGAATCTCTGTTTCCCAGTACCAGTCAAATTTTACATATACTTTTGCTCACATATTTAACACAAATTCTTCACTTAATTCAAGTACCTGTATTATACCTAGTCAAAGTAAACTACAAGAAATAGTACTCACTGCAGTTGGATTCATCTGACAAGTCGCTGCAATCATTCCTTCCATTGCAGACCCAGACAGTAGGAATGCACTTGCCAGTGTTACATTTAAACTGGGAATCGAGACACACGTGTGGTGGACATGAATCTGGTTCATCACTACCATCCCAGCAATCCTCGTGACCATCACAATGATATTCCTATAATAAAAGAAGAGGGATGTTTATTACATGAGTGCATTAGGAGGGGTCTGGGATAGTGACAGCTGGGAGGGACTATTCTCAGCTGTCGTATCTGAGCGCCTCTGCAAAGACAGTGATTATGTATGAGTGTGGTGAAAGTGTTGAATGATGATGAAAGTATTTTCTTTTTGGGGATTTTCTTTATTTTTGGGTCACCCTGCCTTGGTGGGAGACGGCTGACTTGTTGAAAAAAAAAAAAAAAAAATTGCTGCTAATTTAATTATTTTTATTATCATTATTTTTTACCACACTGGCCGTCTCCCACCAAGGTAGGGTGAGCCCCCCAAAAAACACTTTCTCCATTGTTCACTCTATCACTGTCTTGCCAGAGGTGTGTAGATACTACAGTTCAGATGCCTTCCAAAACTGCAAATATCCCCACCCCTCCTTTAGAGTGCAGGCACTGTACTTCCCACCTCCAGGACTCAAGTCCAGTACAGTGGACCCCCGGAAATCGTACTGCTCCCAACTCGAATTATGTGAGTGTAGTTTTGTAAGTGCTTTTGTAAGTGTATTTTTGGGGGTCTGAAACGGACTAATCTAATTTACATTTGTCCTTATGGGAACAAATTCGTTCGGTAACGGCACTAGAACAGCATTCTGGAACAAATTATGTCCGATTTCCGGGGTCCACTGTATTATTATTATCATTACTGAACTATTCTAATAATGGTATAGGTCATTCAATGGTACATATATGGCAGAGGTGAAAAAGACTTCTTTCTGGATCATTCTCTATTTCAATGAAAAACAATGAAATAAGAAAATTAAATAATCTGAAGTTGGTATCATTGTAGAAATGTAGAAATAAGTCAACGTCCAAGTGGAGTTGTGGGAGTGCATCTATGATTTCAATCACAGTATTACTCTGTATTAGCACCAAACAGTCATAACTAAAGGTATGAGTGTAACAGTAACGTGGGTGACTTACTAATGGGAGACAACGCTGCTCGTACTGGTTTACAAGTGGACATATAAACTGTCCTGGAGGACAGGCAATGCCAACAGGTTGAGGGCAGCCTTGTGGTGGGTTCTCATCTGCAGCTCCCTCACCACAGTCATTGTCACCATCACAAACCCACTTCTGAGGGATGCACCGCCCTGTTGTGTTGCATTTAAACTCATGTTCCTCACACACTTTTGTTCCTGAAATAAACAATATTTGAGACTTCATTGAGCTCACTACTAACCAAAATGTTATTTAAAATAAAGACTTGCTCTGATTTGTGTTTTTAAATACCCACTTGTCAAGTTATTGCCACAAGTAATTATTTTGGAGATGAAGCTTAAGATAATTACTCAGCATGAAGGCAGCAGGTCCATAATTGGCATTCATTTATTTACTTATCAATACTGGTATTTAGAGTACGTAATTATTTGTTTATTTACTTATACAGTGACAGTAGTTAATTATTTACTTATTTATTTAGCATTATTATTATTAACACATCGGCTGTCTCCCACCAAGGCAGGGTGACAAGAAAAAGAAACTTTCATCATCATTCACTCCATCACTGTCTTGCCAGAGGCGCGCTTATTTAGCATATCATATTCATATTTGACTTACGCTGGGTTCATCAGAACGTAACCCCTCCATAAGTCAAGAAGCACCTGCATACTTACCACAGTCTTCTGGCTCATCTGATCCATCAGCACAGTCCTTGTGGGCATCACAGAGCCAAATATTAGGAATACAATTTCCATCAGCACATGTTAATTGATCTGGAAATAAAGATTTAATTCATTTATTCTCTAAGGTTTTCAAGCTGAAAAATATATTTATCATAAAAGGAAGTGGAACAGAATTCTTCCTCCATAAGCCATGCGTGTCGTAAGAGGCGACTAAAATGCCAGGAGCAAGAGGCTAGTAACTCCCTTCTCTTGTATATGTACATTACTGAAGTTAAAAAGAGAAACTTTCGTTTTTCTTTTTGGGCCACCCAGCCTCGGTGGGATTCGGCCAGTTTGTTGAAAGAAGAAAAGAATTTTTCTTTTCATATACGTACTATCTTTAGCTTCAGGAGAAATGTTTAAAAAAAAAACACAAAGGCACAATACAATGACTGGAACAATACACAAATAACCTGCACATAGAAGACCATTAACTAGTGTGTGACTAGTTAATGGTCCAAGTCAGACCAAAATACAGTGGTACCCCAAGTTTCGGCCATAATTCGTTCCAGAAGGCTGTTCGAGTGCCGTTACCAAACAAATTTGTTCCCATAAGGAATAATGTAAATTAGATTAATCTGTTTCAGACCCCCAAAAATACACTTACAATAATACACTTACATAATTGTTCGAGTTGGGAGCTGTACGAAACTCAGGGTACCACTATATTGTCATAAAATTTCTTTCTCCTATGTGTGGTTATTTGTGTAGTTTTATAAACTTTG
The DNA here is from genome assembly GCA_009830355.1 of Cherax destructor. Lineage (NCBI taxonomy): Eukaryota > Metazoa > Arthropoda > Malacostraca > Decapoda > Parastacidae > Cherax > Cherax destructor. The sequence goes on along the minus strand of WNWK01009683.1, from coordinate 8,036 downwards.
CACACATATTAAGATTGTGTAGGAGCATCAAAGTACAATTAACACTTATCAATACAAAGAAAAAACACATGAAGAAAAGAACACAAAAATGGTGGAAGATTTGAGTACAGCTTCTTTTCTTTCATAACATCTACAATCATCTCTTTCTTATCATTCGCACAACATCCACACACATTCAAACATCCCACCTTCGATGTTTTTTTTCTTTTTCTTTTTAGTAAATCTATACAGGAATAGGGGTTACTAGCCCAATGTTCTCAGCATTTTAGTTGACTTTTACAACACGCATGGCTTACGGAGGAAAGATTCTTATTCCACTTCCCCATGGATATGAAAGGAAAAGTAATAAGAACAAGAACTATTAAGATAAAATCAAAGAAAACTCAGATGAGTGTGTATACATAAACGTGTACATGTATGTGTAGTGTGACCTAAGTGTAAGTTGAAGTAGCAAGACGTACCTGAAACCTTGCATGTTTATGAGACAGAAAAAAGACACCAGCAATCCTACCATCATGTAAAACAAATACAGACTTTCGTTTTACACTCACTTGGCAGGACGGTAGTCCCTTCCTGGGTGGTTGCTGTCTACCAATCTACTACTAAGATTAAAACCTCATTACCCCTGCCCCCCCCATTTCCCAGGTGGTGCATGACCCAACAGTCTTAACATTTACTCATAGATATACAGCCTCTCCTCACTTAACAACGGAGTTCAGTTCCTAAGACTACGTCGTTAAACAAATTCGTCGCTAAGTGAGGAGCATACTATAATGGTAGTGGGTTTGTGTCAACCATCTTTTATATTGTTTTGATGTCACCTTTGCACCATTTAACACATTTCTGGAATATTTTTAAGTGTTTATACAGTAGTGTAGTGTAATAAATAGATTAGAGGAAATCAGCTCTAATATATGTACATTATTTAGGTATGAATACTGGTCAGAGCTCGTCGTAAGTCCAAGGCGTCGGTAAACGAGTACGTCGCTAAGTGAGGAGAGGTTATAGTAGACAAGTAATAATATAGTCAAGCATAAGATTAGAACATTACCTTCTGAGCAAGTGTAGTTACATGATGCTTCATCACTTGATGGTGCAGTGGCATTCTCATCTTTACAGTCATTATCACCATCACAAATAAATAAGGCCGCTATACATCGTCCATTGCGACACTGGTGAGTGCCAGAAGGGCACAAAGAACTCTCCACTGGTGCAGTTACTGATGGAAAAAAATCAAGAAAATACAAGAAAAAAGATACAGTACAATGTCACTGACTCAAATAATTTCACTGTCATATAATTCTCCATTTTTTACTACTTGAGTTATTTCCTCACCAATGTAGAGTGACACAAAAAAGGAAGCACATTCACCATCATTCACCCAATATCTGTCTTGCTAGAAGCGTGGATATATCAAAATTCAAATGACCCTCTGATCTGCAGCACCTCCACTCCTGCTTTGGATTGTAGGAACTGCACTTCCCACCTCCAGCACCCAAGTCCAGCTAACATGGTTCCCTGAATCCTTTCAATAATATTGCCTTGTTCACACTCCAACAGCACAACAGACCACAGAACTACTTGTGTCCTTTCATTTCAATCTAATTCAATCATACAAGCATGCTGGATACTCAAGCCCCTAGCACTCAAAACCTTTACCCCACCCCACCCCTCCAACCCTTCTTGGGACAACCCTTACCCCTCCTTCCCTCTACAGTATAAGTGACGATACATCAAGGGGAAAGTTGTAGTAAACACTACAGTAGCTAGCAATGATGATACATCAAGGATAAAGCTGTACTAGACACTACAGCAGCTAGCAGTGATGATACATCAAGGACAAAGTTGTACTAGATACTGTAGTAGCTAGCAATGATGATACATCAAGCAGAAAGTTGTAGTAGACACTACAGTAGCTAGCAGTAAAGATACACCAAGTAGAAAGTTTATTTACATACTGCATACACTATAGTAACTAGCAGTGTAGAAACATCATATACAAAGTTGACCTAAGTACTGAACATACTACAGTAGCTGGAAGTGAAGAAAATTAAGAAGAAAGTTCACTTAAGTCTGGTAGCAGTGTTGAAATATCAAAAACAAAAAAAGTTGACTCTTGTACTGTATCTCAATACAAGCACAACGAGTTTATTCACTTGAAGAACAACAACAGCAAAGAAAGAAGCACTTATAAAAGTACTGTATTTTCTGTCATATACGGTGCACAAGTGTCAGCTGCTTGCTGGCATGATGTTTCCAACCAGTTGTAACGTAACGTTAGTAAACAACTGCTAAAGTGTAACCCAAAGCCTACCCTTGACCCTGACTGTGAGCATATATGGCGCAGGTTGACTTTCCAAGAACTTTTTTGGGGGAAAAAAGCGTGCCTATAATTATATGATGGAAAATACAGCAACCAAAAAGATGCAGAGGGATAGTAGAAGAAATGCTATTTTCTTCTTATAAAGAAGACAGCTGATAACACGTCCAACTCACAACAGCCAAGTTCATCAGTCATGTCGGAACAGTCGACTTCCCAGTCACAGAACCAAGTAGTAGAAAGACAACGACTTGTATCACATAGGAACATATTTGGGGGACATGTTCCATTCTGACCTTCAATACATTTATATCATACAGATGGATATAACCCAAAATATTATACATCATGCATATATATCATAAAATTCAGCATCAAAAAATAAGAAACCAAAAAATTTATAATGATTACAAAAAGAAAAAGTAGTAGAGAATAAACAAATGTTTGGAGACAAGTTGTATGATTCAGCAGTAGAATAAGATAGTTGAGAAGTTGAAGTGATTACAGTGACAAGGTTACCAAGATATATAAAATAGTTGGAGCCAGCAGGATGCACATGATGTCCAGGAAGTATGAAGATGGGATTCATCACCACATCAAGTTCAGACATAGAATAAGGAGAAAAAGGTCAACATGTATAAATGAGTAGTAAACATCAAGCATTGTGAAGCCAAGCACAAAATGGCAAGCATGAAAATATTCAATATAAAAAAAAGGTATTATTATACAGTGGTACCTTGGTATATGTCCAGCTCCCAACTCGAACAATTATGTAAGTGTATTTTTGTAAGTGCTTTTGTAAGTGTATTTTTGGGGATCTGAAACGGATTAATCTACTTTACATTAGTCCTTATGGGAACAAATTCATTCGGTACTCGAAGAGATCGGCACTTGAACAGCCTTCTGGAATTAATTAAGGTCGTATACCGAGGTACCACTGCATTTTCACATTAAAAAATATGAAATACAAGCCTGGAGCTTTGTGCTGCAAAATCATGGAAAATATATTTCTTGACATGATACACCAAATACATGAAGGACCCACATATACAGCACCTCTTTTTGGTGTTCCACATTTTCGTTGGCTTTCAAATGAGTCATACACGTCATCAACTGAGTGCATACACGTCATCAGGCATTTTAGATGTATTCGATATAGAAAAAACTGCTCTTTTCCAATTGCAGGCGATTTTTGCTCATTATATGGGGTCGGGAACCCAAGAGCTGTACAAACGGGGCCCTCCTAAACTATTTCAAGAAGTCATCTCCAGAAATATAGTAAAGTTTAACATTTCTATTTAGCTGTCACTAATAGCTTTTTCCTATAAGCTTCTATTTAGCAATGAAAGCCATTTTATAACTTGACTTTGGATATTTTCTAGCCTGTCCACAAGTTTTTGTCAGTGTAAACACCATGACACAACTCTATACTCCAATTTTGGTCTAACATATTTTGTGAACACCTTTATTTTTAGCATTTCCCCATATATAAATCTGAAGGCTATTTTACAGTAGGCCAGTCTTGTTAAAGTGATTCTCATTACTTTATTTATATGATCTTCCAGTGACAATTATTTGTCAGTGATGATTGCTAGGTCCCTCTGGGTTGTGATAACATAATAAAAGTATCATTTTTTGTGTGGCCTCATATTATAGATGGTATACAATACTGATAGGTTGATGAATAAGACACACAGTGTGTGCAACACTGAGATATCTTCAGTATCGAAATGTCTCACCTTCACAGAAGGCTTTTCAGTCCCTCAGCCTTGATAGGATGGGAAACATTGCAGCAATAAAGATACCCAAGTGCTGCCACATGTGTCTTATTCATTTGAGTAGACTGTTTTCACTTTTTTATTTTAACACGCTGGCCATCTCCCAAAGAGGAAGGGTGACCCAAAAACCAAACATTTTCACCATCATTCACACTAACACTGTCTTACTGTCTTGCCAGAGACGCATAGATGTTATCATAATGTATTCCCAGATGACTCTCACATTAGTTAAAATATACCAATTACAAACATGGATAATGAATTTAATGACAAAAGTATTCTCAACAAGATAAACTTACTTGTTGGGCAGTCCTGCTCATCAGAGTTGTCCCAGCAGTCATTAGCCCCATCACAAATCCACTTGGGATGAATGCAGTTAGTAGTGTTGGCACAATTGATGAGCTCTGAGCTATTGAAGCCATTCAAGACAACAGTGGTACAGTCAGGCTTCTCTGAAACATGTTTGATTTATATTTCTTCACTTGCTATGACCAGCTTTTGTATTTGTTCTGTCCTATGCTATCATGTAAACGAAGGACATTGTATTTAGGATGAATTTAGGACTAACTAAGCAAAAAAGAGTTCACTATACAGTGGACCCCCGAGTTTCGTAAACCCCGGAAATCGTACATTTATGTAAGTATAATATTGTAAGTGCTTGTGGAAAAGTATTTTTGGGGGTCTGAAATAGACTAACCTACGTGACATTTTTTCTTAAGGGGGTAAATTCGTTCGGTAATGGCACTTGAGCAGACTTCAGGAGTGAAGTTTTTACGAAACTCAGGGGTCCACTGTACTCAGCATTATATAAATTTAATCACAAACTAAAAAAAAATGTATATATAATTTTTTAGCTTACTTTTTAACTTAATAATTTATGTTAAGTGCTAAACCCATGTGGGTCATTCAGCACAGGACGTGGTGAAGGCTTGATCCTCCATCCGCTGAATGCAAGACAGACACACTTCCTATTTGTACTAATCTAGATATCCCCTTTTAAGTTCACTGAAAATACATGTACAGTAGTACCTAAAAAAAAATTTGGCATTACCACACTTACAACAAGCCTTCTACTTACCAAATCTAATTAAACACAACTCACTTTACTAAAATATATCTGCTTTGGGTAAATTTTGGTCTAAATATGAGAGAATGGGTTTATGCAGTAAGTGTGCACCATATAAAAAACCCTGCAGCATGCAGCGCATAATGGGGGAAATAAACTGCGACCGTGTTTTTGGTCTAAAACAGCAACTTTGTGGTGTATTTTTGTATGCTTTTATGGGTTGTATTCTCGTTTATTTTTGCTTCATTTAATAGAATGGAAAATATATTACAGAAACAGACATGATTTTGATTGGTTTCAGGACTGAAAGTAGCATAAAAACTGAGCTCAAAGTAGCGGTAATGTTCGATTTTTGCCAATATTCCAGAGTACACAAATTATGTCACTTGTCACTTGTAGGCGTCCCGTAGCTCGATCGCTAGCGCACTGAGCTCACACACTGAGGTCTGGAGTTTGAATCTCCGGTACGGCTGGATAACATTAGGACATGTTTCCATAAGACACCTGCTGTCCATGTTCACCCATCAGTATAAAATGGGTACCTGGGTGTTAAGTTGATTGGTGTGGGTTGCATCCTGGGACAAAACTGACCTAATTTTCCCGAAATGCTCTGCATAACAAGCGGCTGTCTATATAGTAGTAGTATGTCACTGATGTCAGCTAGGCCTGTATACCTTGTACATGTACTTGTAGAAACAAAGATATTATTGTATTATTATTATTGTCCAATAAGAATCCAACTGATCAGTCTAATGAGCTGACATTATTTATACAATTATTACAATAATGTAGAAGTCTACATAACAGAAAATCTTCTATTTTTTGTGAATAAAAATTGAAAATGGAAAGCACATAACTAATGAACAGAGGAAATGTTTTTTAGTGCCAGGAATGTCTGCATTGTTTATTCTGAGCCCTATTTTTAAATTGTCAATTTTTTAATTTGTGTGAAATTGGTCAAATTATCAAAATCTGATCACTTTATTGGGTAGCTGAAATAGATAAATGGGTGGTTTCTTGTACTCAATCAATAGAATAGAAGGAATACTAGCAAAATAGCTATGGGTTTGGTTGGCTGGAACAATGGAATTGGCTGAAAATAGGGCTCAAAGTAGTCAAAATTGCCAATGCGTAAATATCACCAAGACCGCTAACTTTGTAAATTTTCCATCTAATTTCATACTTTTGGTTTCATTTCATAAGATTTTTTTTTTTTTTAAATTCTTCGACTCTTAGAGCAAATTTGAGATCAGAGGTCTAGACCTTGAAAGGCTTAAAGAATTTACTCACCACATCCTATTTCATCACTTGCATCAGAGCAGTCTGGGTCTTTATCACACCTAAGATGAGCAGAAATGCAGAGACCAGATGTTTCACACTTGATCTCATCTTCCTTACAAGCACAATCATTCTCATCTCTGAAGTTGGGACAGTTCACATTGCGGTCACACACCACTGCCAGAGGAACACATGGACCATTGCCACAAGCAAAGTAGCCTTCGCGACATGTGCGGTTCACTGAGGAGGAAAGAAAATAATTAGTTTAATAATGATTATTTTATTAAGTTAGACCCAATTATAACAAGTAAAAAATACATAATGCATATCTGAGTGTGGGCAGCTTTTAAAATATGTTAGACAAATATACAAGTAAGACTGATTGGGTTTGAGAAGGTTGTATGAATGGGTGGACAGAGAACATGTGGCAGATCTTGCAAATGTATGGAATAGAAAGTAAGTTACTAAAAAGCAGTTAAGAGCTTTTATGTGGATAGTGAGAGTCACATTAGAGTATGTAGGAAGGAAGGGAACTACTTCCAAGTGAAAGTAAGATTTACAAGGATGTGTGAGGTCACCATGGCTGTTTAACATATTTATAGATGGGGTTATAAAAGAAGTGAATGTTAGGGTGTTAGGAAGTGAATGTTAGGGTGTTAAGAAGTGAATGTTAGGGTGTTAGGAAGTGAATGTCAGGGTGTTAGGAAGTGAATGTTAGAGTGTTAAGAAGTGAATGTTAGGGTGTTAAGAAGTGAATGTTAGGGTGTTAAGAAGTGAATGTTAGGGTGTTAAGAAGTGAATGTTAGGGTGTTAAGAAGTGAATGCTAGGGTGTTAGGAAGTGAATGTTAGGGTGTTAAGAAGTGAATGTTAGGGTGTTAAGAAGTGAATGTTAGGGTGTTAAGAAGTGAATGTTAGGGTGTTAAGAAGTGAATGTTAGGGTGTTAAGAAGTGAATGTTAGGGTGTTAAGAAGTGAATGTTAGAGTGTTAGGAAGAGGTGTGGAATTAACCCTTTCACTATCAAGACCCCAGAATTAAAATTACTCTTAGTGTCCACATTCTTCAATAAAAAAAAAAATTCTTCTGGAATGATATAGAATCTTCATTTTATGGAAAACTTACAGAATTGAATACTACTAGATTGGATGGAGGACGTATTAAGGAAGTGGGTGTTTTTAGATATTTGGGAGATGACATGTCAGTAGAGGTGAATCAGAGAATAAATGAGAGGACAGGGTAGGTAGGTGGGGTGTTGAGGCACTGTGGAAAGAGAGAAGTTTATCTATGGAGAAAAAGAAAGGTATGTATGAGAGTATATTGGCACCTTATGTATTATATATAATTGAAAAATCTAATAATAGAACATACCACAGTATTTTTCATCCTCATCTGACCCGTCAGGGCATTCAGCATGCCCATCACAAGAATGAATATAAGGGATGCAAAACCCACTACTACATTCAAACTGGTCAGCAGTGCAGTTAGCAACACGAACTGCACATCGACGGCCATCTGCCAGAAGAACCCGACCAGCAGAACACCGACACACCACTTGAGCCCACTCACTGAGAGAGCAAATATCTTCACAGCCTCCA
>WNWK01009682.1:0-75017 GCA_009830355.1 Cherax destructor | reverse complement strand
TCGCCTGAAAGATCCCAAGGCCACCCCGGGAGACCGGAGAGGGATCAGGACATCCCAGGCGATCCAGATTCCACGGCAAACTACACCACCGCCAAGAACCTCAACGGAATGGGATTGGACCACAGTACCTTCCCCTACCTAGGAACTAGAATGCCTGTGGAAGAGCTCCCAGGGTAAAAATGGGAAGAAATAAGGGAGGGATGATGATGAGGAGGAGGAGGAAAGGGAAAGGGAGGATGGGGAAGATGGGAAAGGGGAGGGGATTGGGGGTAATTAGTTCGGTCTGAGGAAGAAGACCAAGAGGTCCAATTCCTCAGACCGATAGCCTCTTTACCGCGACAAGGAGCCCCCCTTAAAGAGGATATTATTAGAGATCACCTTGACGAGCATAATTTGATTAGCATGGATTCACGACAGGTCGTTCCTGCCTGACAAATTTACTAACAGTCTTCAATAAAGCATTTGAAGCAGTAGACACTGATATAGAATATGATTTTGTTTATTTGGATTTCAGTATAGCCATCGATAGAAAAGTGGCAACTCATGGTATAGGAGGTAAATTTCTAATGTGGATGAAGGCATGGCATACCAATAGAAAGCAGAGAGTTTCCAGTAGTGATGTAGATCTTGCTCAGTGGTTACATGAACCTTGCTCCTGTCAAGACGTGACTAGTGTGCTTACCGTTCTTAGTTACCTGAGATTGTGATGATGGCTTCCCTCGACTATGAGCACTATATCTTCAGCTTAAGGCAGAGTTAACAGAAGCAACACAAGAAATTCAGCGACTGAAAGATATATGCAAGGATTATTCTCTGAACAACATCGTTGATGATCGGACCAACGACTGGATGCTAGTTGGAATGGAAGCTGAAGAAGGTTCAAGAGACTGCTGTGAAAACCAGACGAATGTGAATTGACAATCCAAGATTTTCCAACGAAAACAATTCCTAGTATTCACCTTGAGTAGTGCGGGTATTGAGAACATCACATATGAAAGACCCCTCAAGGCCAGTGATCACGTTGTTCTGAGCTTCGAAAACATAGTAGAGTTACAAGTGGAGGGGAAAGCAGGAAGGGCAGGACGAATGAAACCAAACTACAAAAATAGGGGACTATGCAGGCCTGAAGAATTTCCTTCACGGGGTTCAGTGGGACAGAGAACTGGCAGGGAAGTCAGTAAACGAGATGATGGAATATGTGACAACAATATGCAAGAAAGCTGAGGAGAGGTTTGTACCCAATGGTAAAAAAAAAAAAAAAAAAGAAAGCCATGATGACTCCTTGGTTCACCCAAAGGTGTAGAGAGGCCAAAACCAAGTGTGCTAGAGAATGGAAGAAGTATAGAAGGCAAAGGACCCAACACAATATGGAGAGCAGTCGTAGAGCCAGAAATGAATATGCACTGGTAAGAAGGGAGGACCAACGGCAATTCGAAAATGACAGCAGCGAAAGCCAAATCTGACCCAAAGCTGTTGTACAGCCACATTAGGAGGAAAACGACACTCAAGGACCAGGTGATCAGTCTGAGGAAGAAAGGGGAGAGATCACAAGAAATGACCGTAAAGTATGTGAGGAACTCAACATGAGATTCAAAGAAGTGTTCACAGAGGAGAAAGAAGGGACTCCAGAAAGACGGAGAGGTGGCGTACGCCATCAAGTGTTGGACACAATACATACAACGAGGAAGAAGTGAAGAGGCTGCTAAGCGAGCTAGATACCTCTAAGGCGATGGGCCCGGATAACATCTTTCCTGAGGCGAGTCTTCGTCAGATGATGACCCGGCGTTGGAGCTTTTGGTCATCTGACCGAGGCCTTCCGCTGGCTTACCGGTCCACCCCTTTAAAAATTAAGGTCAGTTATAACCATTTTTTTTACACACACACACACACACACACACACACACACACACACACACACACACACTCCAGCATGTGGGAGCAGCAGCGTTCCTTATCAAAATAAATTTATTGGTGTTTTATTAATATTTTTTTTTTTAATTAAATTACTCTATATAGAAAGCGTATCTCCAAAATTATAGAAATATTACAAATATATTTAGTTAGGCATAAGAAGGCGAAAAGCATAATAAATCACAATAGAGTAACTTTAAAAGTAAAACAATAATACCCACAAGTTACAATGAATATTATCTGATCTTCACAGTTATTCACTGTCATCATCTTACACTAAGAGGTTTTTTTTAAACAGTTGTGGCTGTTTCTCTCTTCTACCTCCTCCTCCTCTATAGTGTTTCCCTCTTCTACCTCCTCCTTCTCTATAGTGTTTCCTTCTTCTACCTCCTCCTCCTCTATAGTGTTTCCCTCTTCTACCTCCTCCTCCTCTATAGTGTTTCTCTCTTCTACCTCCTCCTCCTCTATAGTGTTTCCCTCTTCTACCTCCTCCTCCTCTATAGTGTTTCCCTCTTTTACCTCCTCCTCCTCTATAGTGTTTCCCTCTTCTACCTCCTCCTCCTCTATAGTGTTTCTTCTACCTCCTCCTCCTCTATAGTGTATTTATTAGACCACGTCTTTAAATGTCGATCAGTTTTGGTCTACAAATTACATAAAAGACGAAGATTCATTGTACAGGGAAGAGACAACAGCTGTAAGTCTCGCAGCATCTAAGTCTCGCAGCATCTAAGTCTAAATCTCGCAGCATCTAAGTCTCGCAGCATCTAAGTCTCGCAGCATCTAAGTCTCGCAGCATCTAAGTCTCGCAGCAGGTGAGGAAACACTCAAAGCACTTTACCTTTTGCCCTCTTATGAAACTGACACTTCCAGATCACGTTCAAACTTCTATTATATACGATGGATAAATAAAATACCGATACAATGTATAAATATAATACCGACACAACGTATTAATAAAATACCGACACAATTTATAAATATAATATTACTGACGGTATACAACACCGACAAGTTGATAAATTAGACACATTAGCTACAGTTGGGTAACTTAATTGCCTAAACGACACCTGTACAACAGCCTTCCTCAGTCTTACACAGGTGACTGCTGTACTGACTGATCATCTCAGTTTCCTGTACGGCGTCAGTGTGCTTAGAAAGAGGTCATTTTGCGATGGCTCCAGCACTACCAATATAGGTAGAAAATGGTTCAGAGAGCGTACGAGTTGATTAATTTATCATCTACCTTTGAATTTAAGTAAGCAGTTTGACCAGAAGGAATTTTTTGTCCTGAGTATTTATAGGATGGAGTCAGGTGGAGTATGAAGATTGAGACACTTATGCAAGATATGGGAATCTTTATTGAGGAAACGTTTCGCCACACAGTGGCTTCATCAGTCCAATACAAAGCAGAAAGATGTAAGGAGAGGAGGAGTTTGAGGTAATCAGTCCCTCGGCCTGGAGTCGATGTGTTCAGTCCATCAATCTTGGGATCTTGATACAAACGAATTCTTCAACACTTGTCCAACCTTTGGACGAAGACCTGCTTCGTCTCACCTGACTACAGTATATAAGCCACTTCTACTGCCCTATGCTCTCTCTCTCTCTCTCTCTCTCTCTCTCTCTCTCTCTCTCTCTCTCTCTCTCTCTCTCTCTCTCTCTCTCTCTCTCTCCCCTCTCCTCTCTCTCCTTCTCCCTCTCTCTCCCTCCCTCTCTCTCCCTCTCTCTCTCTCTCCCTTCCTCTCTTTCCCTCTCTCTCCTCCCCCTCGCTCTCTCTCTCCTAGATTTCGGAAGATATTATGCTAATGAGAGGCGGAAGATGATCGTGGGCGCCGCTTGTGAATATCTTACAAGTCTTACACTCAAATTATTCCTCTCTTTGTGTAGCCTTCTTTGAAGATTCTTCCACAATCATCACCTGATGATGGTGTTAAGGTGGGCGGCGAGTAGTGAGTAGTGGGCGGCGAGTAGTGAGTGGTGGGCGGCGAGTAGTGAGTGGTGGGCGGCGAGTAGTGAGTGGTGGGCGGCGAGTAGTGAGTGGTGGGCACGAGTAGTGAATGGTGGGAAGCGAGTAGTGAGGGATTGGCGTCGAGTAGTGAGAGGTGGGCGGCGAATAGTGATTGGTGGGCGGCGAGTAGTGAGTGGTTGGCAGCGAGTAGTGAGTGGTGGGCGGCGAGTAGTGAGGAGTGGGCGGTGAGCAGTGAGTGGTGGGCGGCGAGTAGTGAGGTTGGGCGGCTAGTAGTGAAGGTGGGCGGCGAGTAGTGAAGTTGGGCGGCTAGTAGTGAGGGTGGACGGAGCGAGTAGTGAGGTAGGGCTGCTAGTAGTGAAGGTGGGCGTCGAGTCAGTGAAAGGTGAGCGGCGAGTAGTGAGAGGTGGGCGGCGAGTAGTGAGAGGTGGGCGGCGAGTAGTGAGAGGTGGGCGGCGAGTAGTGAGAGGTGGGCGGCGAGTAGTGAGAGGTGGGCGGGGAGTAGTGAGAGGTGGGCGGGGAGTAGTGAGAGGTGAGCGGCGAGTAGTGAAAGGTGAGCGGCGAGTAGTGAAAGGTGGGCGGCGATATACCCTACCTTTGATATACCTTTGAAGAGTTTCGAGAGTTTATCTACTCTCTGAGCCCGGCCATGGGCCAGGCTCGTCTGGTGCTTGCCTGGTCAACCAGGCTGTTGCTGCTGGAAGCCCGCTGCCCCACATATTCATCACAGCCTGGTTGATCTTGCACCTTGTGAAGATACTTGTCCAGTTTCCTCTTGAAGGCTTCTACACTGGTTCCAGCCGTGTTTCGGATATCTTCTGGTAAGATGTTGAATAGTCTGGGACCCCGGATGTTAATACAGTGCTCCCGAATTGTCCCCACCGCACCCCTGCTCCTCACTGGGTTTATTTTACACTTCCTCCCATATCTCTCACTCCAGTTTGTTGTTATGGCAGTGTACAGATTTGGGACCAGGCCCTCAAGTACTTTCCAGTATATATTATCATGATCTCTCTCTCCTCCGCTCCAATGAGTACATATTCAAGACTTGAAGGCGTTCCCAATAATTTAGATGTTTCAATGGCTCAATGTGAGCCGTAAACGATCTCTGAATTTGTTCCATCCTGATATTTCTCCTGCTTGAACAGGGCCGTCAGCACAGAGCAATATTCTAAGTGAGGAGCACTAGCGATTTGAAGAGTGTCACCATCGGCATTATTTCCCTTGTTTTGAAAGTTCTCAATACCCACCCCGTCATCTTCCTGGCTGTTGTTATCTTTAAAAGAAAGTTCAGCAGACATAATTATTCCCAAGTCCTTTACGTGTTCTTTTCGTTCTATGTGGTGACCCTCTTGCGTTTTGTATATAGTGTTCCTTTTGAGTTCATTCTTTCCATACCTAAGCTTCTGAAACTTATCACCATTGAACGTCATGTTGTTCTCCACTGCCCACTGGAAGACCCTGCTTATGTCTTCCTATAATTTTTCAGTGTCCTCTACCGTAGTGACTTTCATGCTTATTTTAGTGTCATCTGCAAATGATGATACAAAAGTGTGTTGGGTGTTTTTATCTATGTCTGCTATAAGGATGAGAAACAGCAGAGGTGCCGGGACAGTGCCTTAAGGCACTGAGCTTTTGAACTCGCTAATGCTGGATCTTGCCCTGTTCACTCTTACTTTTTGTGTTCTGTGTTAGGAACTCGAAAATCCATCTGCCTACCTTCCCGTAATTCCCATGGCCCTCATTTTGTGCGCTATCACTCCATGATCGCATTTGTCAAACGTCTTTGCAAAATCTGTGTAAATCACATCTGCGTTTTGGTCGTCCTCCAATGCCTCCGTAATTCTGTCATAATGGTTCAGCAGCTGTGACAGGCATGATCGTCCGCTCTAAAGCCATGCTGGTTCGGTTATGTTGTTGTGCTGGTCCATGAAGTTTGTAATCTGCCGTCTCATCACTCTTTCAAAGATTTTTATGATGTGAGAAGTGAGGGCTACTGGTCTGTAATATTTAGCTAGTGCTGAGAGTGAGAGTAGTGAGTTGTGGGCGGCGAGTAGGAGTTGTAGGCGGCGAGTAATGAGGAGTGGGCGGCAACTAGTGAGCGGTGGGCGGAGAGTGGTGAGGTTGGACGGTTAGTAGTGAGGTTGGGCGGCTAGTAGTGAGGGTGGATGGCGAGTAGTAAGATTGGGCGGCTAGTAGTGAGAGTGGGCGGCGAGTAGTGAAGATGGGCGACAAGTAGTGAAGTTGGGCGGCTAGTAGTGAGGGTGGACGGCTAGTGAAGGTGGGCGGCGAATAGTGAGTGGTGGGCGGCGAGTAGTGAGTGGTGGGCGGGGAGTAGTGAGTGGTGGGCATCGAGTAGTGAGGGTGGGCGGCGAGTAGTGAGAAGTGGGCGGCGAGTAGTGAGGCGTGGGCGGGGAGCAGTGAGGTTAGGCGGCGAGTAGTGAGTGGTGGGCATCGAGTAGTGAGGGGTGGGCGGCGAGTAGTGAGAGGTGGGCGGCGAGTAGTGAGTAGTGGGCGGCTAACTCATCATTGAAACACATTTAACTGAAGTTAGAGAGTTCTAACTGAAGTTAAAGTTCTAACTGAAGTTAGAAAGTTCTAACTGAGTTAGAAGTTCTAACGAAGTTATAAAGTCAACTGAAGTTAAAAGTTTACTGAAGTTAGTTCTAACTGAGTTAGAAGTTCTAACTAAGTTGAAAGTTCAACTGAAGTTAGAAAGTTCTAACTGAAGTGAAAGTTCTCTAACTGAAGTTAGAAAGTTCTAACTGAAGTTAGAAAGTTCTAACTGAAGTTAGAAAGTTCTAACTGAAGTTAGAAAGTTCTAACTGAAGTTAGAAAGTTCTAACTGAAGTTAGAAAGTTCTAACTGAAGTTAGAAAGTTCTAACTGAAGTTAGAAAGTTCTAACTTAAGTTAGAAAGTTCTAACTGAAGTTAGAAAGTTCTAACTGAAGTTAGAAAGTTCTAACTGAAGTTAGATGGATGGGCGGTATTAAACTATATTTCATTATGTAAATATTTTACAAGGTTAGTTAGGATATGAGTAATCGAGGTTAGGATAGGTTAGGTTACGTTACGTTAGGATAAGCTAGGTTAGGTTACGCTAGGATAATCTAGGTTAGGATTTATTTTAAATGTGTATACTTAAGATACAGGTGATATGTATAGCGATAAACGTGAGGTATACTAGACACAGGTGAGGTATACTAGACATAGGTGAGGTATGCTACAGACACAGGTGAGGTATACTACAGACACAGGTGAGGTATACTACAGACACAGGTGAGGTATACTACAGACACAGGTAAGGTATACTACAGACACAGGTAAGGTATACTAGACACAGGTGAGGTATACTACAGACACAGGTGAGGTATACTACAGACACAGGTGAGGTATACTAGACACAGGTGAGGTATACTACAGACACAGGTGAGGTATACTACAGACACAGGTGAGGTATACTACAGACACAGGTGAGGTATACTACATACACATTTGAGGTATACTGCAGACACAGGTGAGGTATACTACAGACACAGGTGAGGTATACTAGACACAGGTGAGGTATACTAGACACAGGTGAGGTATACTAGACACAGGTGAGGTATACTAGACACAGGTGAGATATACTACAAACACAGGTGAGGCATACAACAGACACAGGTGAGTTATACTACAGACACAGGTGAGGTATACTACAGGTATACTCCAAACAGATTTATGGTGCTACATTAATATTTGTCTATGGAGCTACGTTAATATTTTTCTATGGAGCTAAATTAATATATGTTTATGGGGCTCGTGTCTCAGCCCCATACTCTTCAACATTTACGTAAACAATCTCCCACAACCATAATTCGACCATACCATCATCACCCAATTTGCTGACGATGTTATTCGTGTAGTATTATCCACCCCATCTCGGGAATAAACAAGCATTGAAGGGCAATAGAGAAAATGAATGCTAAACTGCGAAGAACATCCAACTGGGAGAAGAAATGGAGAATCACAATCAATCCAGAGAAAGTCCTCATCAGCACCATCGGTTGCCTGGCATCAACTATTGATAACAAAGGAGGTATCTCCATCAGGGGTAAACCCATCGCAATCAGAAACCCGAATAAGATCGTGGGATATGAGATCAACAGATTACTGCACTCTATATCTCGCATCTCCAAACAAAATAGTGAACCTAGCAAAAGCCCAACTTTTCAGGTTTAACGAAGTTCCCTCCCACATCAAGAAACACCTTTACAAGATGATGATAAGACCAATGCTTGAATATCCTTGTGTGCCCATGTCACTAACTACAAAATCCAACATGCTTCGGCTACAAGGTGTGTCTATTCCGCAGCAAGAGGAGAGACAAAATAAGGAGATAAATGCAATAAATGTCAGGCTAGACAAACTAAAAAGAGACAACTACATGACATGTAGGAACTCTTATATCAGAGAGAGAAAACCCTCCACAGTCACCAAACACCACCGACTACATCAACGCACCTCCCACAGAACCCCTCCAACAAAGAATCCAACGCTTCATCCACAAAGATAACTTCCCGATACCAATGATCCTGAGTGATCTCCCCGAAGATATAGAAGAATGGGTAATACCAGAACCATTCTATGTCCAACAAGGATAAATCCACTCCAATTTATGGAGACTTACTTCAAAGAAATTACACCTTACAACTGCTCAGCCGACCATCAACTCCAGGAAAGCAGCAAACTTCCATCAAGCACCCTGCAACCACCATCAACAGCGAGCGCCCAGCAGCCAACTTCCATCAAGCGCCTTGCAACCACCATCAACAGCGAACCCCCTGCAACCGACCTCTTGCGAGAAAAGGCAATTGCAAAAGTATACCTCCTCCCAACTCGGCAACATGCAGGTATACATCAGGTATAACTATGCAGCTGATGGGTAGCGAGGTATACCCCCATCCCATGAACTTTACGTATTCAGGAATAATACAACACACACACACACACACTTGTATTAAAACGCGCCAAAGTGGTTAGGCCACTTACCTTTATTACCCCGTACCCCCTCCCATCCTTTTTCCATATTTCCATCCCAGTCCATCTTTCTTCCTTCCCCATCTTACCAAAGCTCTTCAACTTTACGGGACAGAAGCTGGTTTAGCAAGTAGCCCGAAAATTTACAGCAGCTGCAGCAGCAGCATCAGATCAGCAGTATCACCATCAGCAGCACCAGCAACACCAGATCCACAACCGGCTGTATAAAAACCAGCATCACCAACAGCAACAGTAGCAGAAGCAGTGCACGCAATATTTGCAACAGTAGGACCAACAACACTAAAACCACAACCAGCTATATTTAGCACCAGCATCACCAGCACCAGTACTAGCAGTACACACAATAGCAGCAACAGCAGCAACAGCTGTATCAACAGTAACACCAGCAGCAGTAGTACCAGAACTTCTTGCAACACCACCACCAGTAAATAACAGTAGCAACAGTTTCAGCACTACTAACAGCAACACACCAGCAATAAGAGCAACAGAATACCAACAACAGAGCAGCAGTGCCAGCACTACTTACAGCAACACCAACAATAATAGCACCAGCAACACCAACAATAATAGCACCAGCAACACCAACAACAGCAGCAGCAATACCAAGACTACTTAAGCAACACCATTTGCACTAACAGCACCAGCAACACCACCAGCAGCAATAACATCACTACTTAGGCCCGGGCAACACCACAGCACCAACACCACTTGCACTACCACCAACAACAGCAACATTACCAGCACTACTTACAGCAACATTACCCTCAATACCAGCACCAACAACAGCAGCAGCCGTGCTAGCACACTTGCAGCAACACCACCAGCAATAACAGCACAAGCAAAACCACAAACAGCAATAGTGACAGCTACTCAGCCCAAAAACCCACAGCAACACTCAGCACAGCATCAGCACTTTGCAGCAACACCACAGCAATAAAGCATAGAACACCAAAGCAGCAATCTAATACTTGCAGCAACACCACCAGCAATAACAGCACCAACACAGGAAATTAATATTGTAAAGTTTTAAAGTTATATCTTACTTTTCAATTAAACAAAGTACGTTTTTTTCAGAAGGTCTGGTTTATTTTCATAATTTACGTTTTAAAGCTGAAGAAAGTGGAAGACGGGAAGACACTTGAAGAAAGTGGAAGACGGGAAGACACTTGAAGAAAGTGGAAGACGGGAAGACACTTGAAGAAAGTGGAAGACGGGAAGACACTTGAAGAAAGTGGAAGACGGGAAGACACTTGAAGAAAGTGGAAGACGGGAAGACACTTGAAGAAAGTGGAAGACGGGAAGACACTTGAAGAAAGTGGAAGACGGGAAGACACTTGAAGAAAGTGGAAGACGGGAAGAAACTTGAGGCCGGGAAGACACTTGAAGAAAGTGGAAGACGGGAAGACACTTGAAGAAAGTGGAAGACGGGAAGACACTTGAAGAAAGTGGAAGACGGGAAGACACTTGAAGAAAGTGGAAGACGGGAAGACACTTGAAGAAAGTGGAAGACGGGAAGACATTTGAAGAAAGTGGAAGACGGGAAGACACTTGAAGAAAGTGGAAGACGGGAAGATATTTGAAATGGAGGAGGAAGACACTTGAAGTGGAGGACGGGAAGACACTTGAAGAAAGAGTCTAGAGTGCAGACAGTTGCTTTCTTGTCTTATCCGTCTAAAGTGAAGACAGATGTATTCTTGTCTCATATGTCTAGAGTGTAGACAGATGCATCATTGCTTCTTCTGTCTAGAGTGTAGACAGATGCATCATTGCTTCATCTGTCTAGAGTGTAGACAGATGCATCATTGCTTCATCTGTCTACAGTGTAGACAGATGCATCATTGCTTCATCTGTCTACAGTGTAGACAGATGCATCATTGCTTCATCTGTCTACAGTGTAGACAGATGCATCATTGCTTCATATGTCTACAGTGTAGACAGGTGCATCATTGCTTCATCTGTCTAAAGTGTAGACAGATGTATCATTGCTTCATCTGTCTAGAGCGTAGACAGATGTATTCTTGTAGTTTTATCTAGACAGTTTTACTCAGTAGATAATCTTAATGTTATCCGTAACAGTACGTATTTGTCTTGCCCAAATATTCCTTCATTTCTCACATTCTTTCTTCCCTCTCATCTTCCTTCCATCCCCCCATTCCTCTCCTTACTTCCCTCCCTTTCTATTTTCCTTCCTCATTCTCTTATCTTTTGCCTTCCTTCTCTCTCCCTCCATCCTCTTTCCCTTCAGTATTTATCTTGTTATCTTTTTCCATTTTCTTTTCCCCTCACTCATCCCTTATCTTCCTTCTCTCTCCCACTCTCCGTTTCATACCCTGCCTTCTCTTTCCCCCTTCCTTCCCTCCTCCCCTCCACCTCCCACACTTATTACGGCTTCAGGACGCAAACTTCCCACTATCTATTTTTAAGATCTTTCATGTTGCCAGCTATTGTGTAATTCCTTTGTGCCCAGACCACCACCAGCTCATAATGGTTAAGGCTTCAAAAATTACAGATGGAAAAATGTGTTGCTAATCACAGGAACAAAGTAGCAAATGAGGCAGAATATTTTGGAGGGGAAAGGGGTAGTGGAGAGAGACAGAGAGAGAGGGGGGGATATCTAGGAAGGTGCTTTGGAGGGTGCTGTTGTTGGAGGGGAAGTGGGTGTGTTGGAGGAATGAACTGAAGTGGGGGACGTTTTACTTTATTCTTCATATTTTAAGAGAGGGGGGATTGTCATAGAATGGGTGTTGGGCAACATGTTTTGGAGAGGGCATGGAAGAAGTGTTCCAAAATCGGTGATAGGATTTGAGTTATTCTTACTAAGATTTTGTACACTTGTGTTTTGGATCTAAGATTTTCTTTTAATGTGCAAATAGCAAAACTGTTACGGGTCACAGAGAAAACTTTTGGCCCTGAGAGGAACATCCTCTTGGAAGTTTATCTACCGAGTCCTGAAACATTGCCTTAGACCTCGTGGATCCTCTTCCAGTTATATGGGTCTTCAGAAACGTTAGAACATTACCTGGGGCCTCAAGGATCTTTTCCAGTCATGTTCGTCTTGGGAATCTTTGAAGCATTACCTTGGTCTTCAACTCTACCAGTCTTGTTGATATATGAATCTTGAAACATTGTCTAGAGCCTTAAAGTTAGGCCATATGATATACATACCCACATCAGTGGGTCTCAAAGACCCACATAGCCCATATAATACCAGGGCCAGGTCCAATGCTAGGGCCAACTAAATGAATAAAAAAATTACCATAAGCAGCGTGTGGCCTGAACATTTCCGAAAAATACCACACACTACTTAACCTCGTACCAAGCACATCTTTCTAGCCAGGCAAGACTAATGATACTACACAGTTCTCTCCTCACCCGTCTCATACGCGTCTGTCTACCATTCAATTCGCGTCTACTGAAGCAGTTAGTTTTAGTTAGTTTAATATCTTTACTGAAACAATGATAATATTTTTATTTAGCTTTTCACAATCTACATCATATAACAATTATTACAACAATGCAGTATCCTGCATAATAATAAAGTAAATAGGTAAGCTTATTTAGGAATTGGTTATTTAACATACCAATTTTTACACTGATTTTGAGGGCACGCAGATGGTGTGTGTAAGAAATTGGAGTAAAGAATAAGGATATAAATGAACTGTACTAAGCTACTTCGCAGCCATCCCGAAGTCGTTTTAAAGGACCTGTCCACTCCAACCCTCAGGGCTGTCGGAAATAAGTGAGTGTAAATATTTGATTAATTGCCCCTGAGAGCATATACCCATACTTTCAGTAAATGAATACTGAACAACTTACTGGGATGGGCTAAAAAGCCCTCCCATTAACGGGTGTATGATAAATCAGCCTAGAACATAAATCAGTTCCTAAATGCGCAGTCAACAGAACTTTAACATGTTGAGCAGACTTACCTGGGTATTTGTATCAGACCCTTAATTCCCACCCAGACAATGCTGTCTTGCTTGAAGTATCACTGAGGAATGTCACACGTCCTTGTCTGGAACTTTGTTACACTCGCTCTTACTACATTCTTCTTCAATATTTGTCTATTTGCAGTAATGTCACTACAAGTAGCTGCGCACACTTCTCTAATATACCGCTACTGTGGATTGTCTTTTATACACAAAAAACACACTGAACAGAGTTTTTTATCCGTTAACCCGGCATTAATGTTCCTTCTGGGATGTGATAAAGCAATCTAATCTCCTCCTCGCCCCTCGCTCGCCCGGCGTGCCTGACATAAAGAAGTGTCGATCCAGCATGTTTCCCTTGCTTACCAAACTTCTACAGGAAGCAATGCAGAATGCCTGATTTCTTGCTGTGTCTGGGCTTAGACGACTATGTATGTTATCTTTAACATGGTATTAGAGTGGGTGTAGGATTTTCTTAATTTTCCTACTACTGTAAGAGATCGATTCTCTCTCATTAACCCATCCAAATTGCAACAGTGGTCAGCCGTGACGTAACTTACAAGGAAGTGGTGCGTCTAGACTGGTACATCTGTGTCCAATTTGACGGGAAGAAAAGACGTCCTTGCCCTCTCTGAGAGGGCTGAAGGGGGCCGATACCCCCTCTCTTGGAGAAATTTCTCGACAGTGTGGGTCACTGACTTATTTAACCAAAAATAACCGAATAAAGTCAAACATTGATTTATTTAACATTGAATAATGAAATAAAGTCTAAAATTGACTTATTTAACCCTGGTTAAACCAATAAATAAAACACTGTGACTTAAGTTGCCCAGGATAACTTACACCAAGTTGACCTGAATTCCATTGTGACAGTAAGTTGACATGAATTAAATATTTAATCGTATTCCTATATACGTACCTGAAGGAAACCCTTTGGGATGGTCTTAGATTCCCCTCGCAGCATCACTTTTATAATCTCTATTGACATTTATTCTTATTTTTTTACATTCTCTTAAATTGAATATCCTGGTTCTTGCTGTGACTTCGCTTTTCATACGCTTCTAAATAGCTTGTTTTTTTTATGGAAGGGATGTTTTAGTCTATTTTTTCGCCTCTTAGATTTTTTTTTTGCGGAATCAAGTCCTCTTTTAGAAATACAGTATTTGCGGTTCGCGTAGTTTATACAATGGTATGAAAAATGTCAGGTTGGCAACCATCATTCCCCTCCCTCTCTAGTCAGGTCACATTTTACCTGTTACTAGTTCTATTCTCACTCATCAGGTCACACTTAACCTGTTCCTCGTTTTAATTTCATTCATCATGTCACATTTAACTTGTCCATGGTTCTAATTTCACTCATCAGCTCACATTTTACCTGTTCCTGGTTCTATTCTCACTCGTCATGTCACATTTAACCTGTCCCTGGTTCTGATCTGACTCATCACCTGGCCAGATGGTACTGATGCTTACTGAGTCTGTGGCTAAAAATTCTGCTTGGCTACTCATGATCCTCTTGCTTCTATACACTGATGTTGTTTATCTTACTGCTTTTGTTTATATATTAATAATAACAATCTTTATTTCTACAAGTACATAATACAACTCATACCTACCTGCCACCCACACCAGTCAACTAACACCCAGGTACCTATTTACTGTTAGGTGAATATGGATAGCAGACGTCTTAAGGATACAAGCCCTAATGTTTCTACTCGTACCGGGGATCGAACCACGGACCTCAATGTGCGAGTTCGCTACCAGCCGAGTTAGCATGGTTATAACATCCTTCTAGTGTGGTTCCTACCGTTAATATCGCTATTGTTATTGCTTTTCTTAGCCATGATTTTTCTATTCATATCACGTGTCTTTTGTTATTATTATGCAAAATTGTCCCTCAATAAGTACTGTTGTTTTTAAAGAGCAAAAAGGAACAAACACAAATAACCCTCACATAGGAGAGAGGAGCTTACGACGACGTTTCGGTCCGACTTGGACCATTTACAGTCACACTGATTTTATAAATGATCCAAGTCAGACCGAAACGTTTCCGTAAGATTCGCTCTCCTCTAGATGGGTTATGTACTGGCGTTTCTGTTATAAACTTCTACGGTTACTTATCGACGTATAATATTGATGTTGTCAACGTGACAATGACGTCGCTGCTGCAACTCGATGTTGTCAACATGACAGTGACGTTGCTGCTGCAACTCGATGTTGTCAACATGACAGTGACGTCGCTGCTGCAACTCGATGTTGTCAACATGACAGTGACGTCGCTGCTGCAACTCGATGTTGTCAACGTGACAATGACGTCGCTGCTGCAACTCGCTCAAGTAACTCGGCGTCGTGTCCGATGTTGATATGTTTTTCTGGTAAAACAGTTTTTAATAATTGCGTCCTCTTGAAATTATATTCCTTCTACATTCCCACTCTTAGAAAATATAATATTTGCCTGGCATATAGCATGATAAATAACGTCAATTTTCATCCGCCATAACTAAAAAAATATGGCCAAATTTTGCCAGAAAAATGTAGACAATTTCTTTACACGGAGAATTTACAAAATATTTGGAGTGGCAATTAATTTACATAACAAATTAACTAAAAATAGATTTGTACTGCAGGCGTTAGTTGCCTCGAGTTAAATTTTGTAAACTGATGACTTTCTGTGTTGATCTCCACCTCTTGGGCTTCCCTGTCAAACGTTGATAACACATGCTTGCACACACACACACACACATCACACACACACACATGACGGAAGGAATAGACTCCGAAGTGTCCCTGTTTTAGATGATGTGAAGTTGATGAGAATAATTCAATAGGACGAGGACCAGGCAGAACTACAAAGGGATCTGGACAGGCTGCAAGCCTGGTCCAGCAATTGGCTCCTGGAGTTCAACCCCACCAAGTGCAAAGTCATGAAGATTGGGGAAGGGCAAAAAAGACCGCAGACGAAGTACAGTCTAGGGGGCCAGAGACTACAAACCTCAATCAAGGAAAAAGATCTTGGGGTGAGTATAACACCAGGCACATCTCCTGAGGCGCACATCAACCAAATAACTGCTGCAGCATACGGGCGCCTAGCAAACCTAAGAACAGCATTCCGACATCTTAATAAAGAATCGTTCAGGACCCTGTACACTGTGTACGTTAGGCCCATACTGGAGTATGCAGCACCAGTTTGGAACCCACATTTATCCAAGCACGTAAATAAGCTAGAGAAAGTGCATAGGTTTGCAACAAGACTAGTCCCAGAGCTAAGGGGTATGTCCTACGAGGAGAGGTTAAGGGAAATCGACCTGACGACACTGGAGGACAGGAGAGATAGGGAAGACATGATAACGACATATAAGATACTGAGAGGAATAGACAAGGTGGACAGAGACAGGATGTTCCAGAGATGGGACACAGCAACAAGGGGACACAGTTGGAAGTTGAAGACTCAGATGAATCACAGGGATGTTAGGAAGTATTTCTTCAGTCACAGAGTGGTCAGGAAGTGGAATAGTTTGGGAAGCGATGAAGTGGAGGCAGGTTCCATACATAGCTTTAAGAAGAGGTATGATAAAGCTCATGGCGCAGGGAGAGTGACCCAGTAGCGGCCAGTGAAGAGGCGGGGCCAGGAGCTATGAATCGACCCCTGCAACCACAAGTAGGTGAGTACACACACACACACACACACAGGAACTGGAAGTCTGGAAAGTGATGTAGTGGAGGCAGGATCCATACATAGCTTAAAGAAGAGGTATGATAAGGTTCATGGAGCAGATAGGGAACCTAGTAGCGACCAGTGAAGAGGCAGGGCCAGGAGCTATGAATCGACCCCTGCAACCCAATTAGGTGAATTGGGTGAGTACACACGGATAGAAAAGACTGCATAAGGATCAGGACAAACTGCGGGATCTGATAAGTGGCTGCTTGAGTTCAACCCTAGCAAAAGCAAGTCAATGAACTTTGAGAACGGGCAAGATGAAAGTGCACGGAGAATAGACTGGGAACTCAGAAAGACCAGGAATGAACATAATGTCAAGCATACTACCAGAGGCTCACATAAACTAAAAAAAACTTTGCATCCAATGCCCACTTGACAAATCTGATAGTGGCTTTCAGGAATATCAACAAAGAGCCATTCCAAATGCTTTATACAACCTTTGTCTTAATCTTCATCTCCACCACTGTAAACAATACTATATGTATATATTATTATATTTTCATTTTTGATAATATAAAAATTAATGATTTTGTACTAAAAGAACCTTTGGAAACTTACCTAACCTTATTATAACAAGCGAATTTTAATTTATTCTTTTCAAACTAAATATATCTTTTGTAAGTTTATAAAAAATTAACAATAAACAAGCACAATGAAATATAATTTTTTTCGTTAGGTTCAGAATGATTTTTGCGAAATTATTGCATATATAAATTTTCACTTGCTTTATTCGGCAAGACGAGCGTTGTTGTTTAAGCCAAAATCGCAAGTTTTACCTATATGGCACGACATATATATATTAGTGGCTTTCAGGAGGCATCTGTGACCACTCGGCCACAGATGCCTCAAAAGTTGGGCAACCTGTTTACAAGCCATTTTCTTCCCAGCCTGAGCTCCTTATGTTCTGACCACACAAGCGATATCTATATCAATGCACCATGCAGAAACAAGCGAGTGTATACAGAGAAAGATCGTAGTCAGCAGGTTTCGAAATCTCGTCTGGGAAAGCTGGCAAGGTTCCCCAAGTGACGCTCTAGACCGCTCGGTGCAGGGTTACTAAAAGTATTATTGAGACATTTAGAGAGGATGAAACAATTTTGGATGACTTGGAGGATGTATATATTGTATTCATCTATAATTGAGGACAGGAATAGTGTAGTGTATGTTTATAAAGCAGTTAAATATTAACAGTGAGGTTTGAATGGTCTCAGAGGAAGCATTTACACATCAACTGGGACATACACAGTCAAACTCTTACTCAATCCTTCCAGCTTTAAAGCTAAAGTGAAGAGGCATCCTGTTATTATCCCAGACAAAGCAATATCCTATAATACACCGGTACATTAACATGAAAGCCCCTCAGAAGTTGCGTTATCCAATTATCAGTCATGAAGGGATGGAGCCATTCAGATGCGACACTCAGAAATCATTTCATGAAAAACACTATTTCAATTTTCCCAATTTCTTCCAAAAGAGCATAATAAGACAACCAGACAGAAATAAATCAAAACACATCTAGAAGATTAGCAAGCTTTTAAGCTAATAAGGACAGTTCTAGGTAAATAAGTAATTAACTAATTTTGATTTAAGCTTCGTATACACGAGTTTTTATCAATGGTCGTGAGGGCACACAAAGGTTATACACACAAAGAAAATTATATTATGTTGATTTAACCCATGATCACCAAAATAATGTCACTGTGATTCTTTCTGATTATGAGAGACATTCTTTAATTATTTCACAGAAACCAATTTGATTAATAAAATTGGTACATTATAACTGACACAACTTTACGTATTTTTTTTTTTTTTTTTGTTGAGAAAAACACATCAGCAATGAAAGTTTAAAGCCGACCAGAAGATGCATTTTCCAGTTATTACACAGAATACAACAAAATTTGTGCCTACACAGCCTAAACTAGTGAAACGTTTCATCAATTTCCTACAATGCATCAGCGTTTTCTAGTAATACAACAAAAAAAATGAAGAACAAAAAGATAAATTTTGTTGAAAATAGTTTAACCTCATTAACTTTTATTAAAAGCATCATAAAAAAACGTCAATTTTTATTTATTTTTCAATTTCCGTTTCTCATACTCAATAATTCTCTCACAATCCTGCCAGAAAAAAAAAATATTTTTATTTTTTTAACGAAACTGTCTAAAAAAGTGCCATATTGGCACCTAGACAACCCTAAATTAGAAATAAACATGCTTCCAGTTAAGACACATCAGCGTTTGAGGTTTGAAGCCGATCTGAAAGGAATCTAGTTATAACATAAGGGAACAACTTAATAAAATCAGCAAGTTCAAATTTGCACAGGTCAAAATATATGCCAAGCTTTGTTTTAATTAAACCCGCAAATGGTGATAGGTTGAAACCGACCAGGAAAGTCATTCTCCAGTAATTAATATACTGAGTATTTGAGAAAAAAATCAGTACAATTTCAAATTCGCACCAACTCAAGACTAAACTTATGCAGTATCATTGGTTCTTACAGGATGAACCATCATTCATAGTTTGAATCCGATCAGGAGTAGTCTTTAATTATTAAATGTAAATATTACCACTATTTATTCAGTTGTATTGGCAATTGCTACTTATGCCACAGAAAAAAACAGTGCCACACCCATGATAAAAATGTGAAGCCAATCAGAAGAAGCATTCCCCAGGTTTCGTGAACATATTTTCCAACATATAAGACGCACAACTAAGCAGTTGTAACGTAACATTAGTAAACAGCTGATTAACAGTAATCCAAAGCCTATCCTTCAAACTGACTTTGAGCATATAAGGCGCAGGCCGATTTTCCAAGATTTTTTGTGGAAAAAAATAACGAAAAATGTCGTATTTTACTATTTTGACAAATTTTCCTGCACACAAACAAAACTTAATAAGCACTATCGTGACCGTAAGATGTATCAACCATTAAATATTGAATCCATACAGAAGAGGAACTGAAATTTAACGAATACTATTTATTGGAAACAAAAATTGTTCACTAGTGTACATATAAAATATAGATAAATAGTTCAGAGTACCTTTATTGTGGAGACCTTTCGCCAACCAGTGGCTTCGTCAGTCCAGTACAGAGAAGAATAGTTAAAGATCGGAATGAGTTTAGGGAAGTTAGTCCCTCAGCCTGGACTGATCACGTCGACTCCAGGATGAGGGACTGATTACCTCAAATTCCTTCTGATCTTCATCCATTCTTCTCTGCATCGGACTGAGGAAAACACTGGTGAAACTTTTCCACGATAAAGATACCCAAGTGTTGCACAAGGGTTGCACAAGTGTTACACACGTGTTGCACAAGTGTTACACAAGTGTTGCCCAAGTGTTACACAAGTGTTGCACAAGTGTTACACACGTGTTGCACAAGTGTTACACACGTGTTGCACAAGTGTTACACACGTGTTGCACAATTGTTACATCATTCTTCACTTAATTTCACCTCCATGTTGCAAATTGTGATCATTCTGCAGCTGAAGGGTTCAGAACCCGGTTAGGCACGAATGTGTTATCACGATCGTTCTCTTTGTACACAACATGCTGAAAATTTGACAGTGTTCAATGGGCTTATCGAGTTATGACGACAGAATAAGACGTGTTGAGGAACAAAGTAATTGCAACCACGTGGTCTGCATCAAGTGTTCACTAACTGTTGCACAAGTGTTGACAAGTTGACAAGTTTACACAAGTGTTACACAAGTGTTACACAAGTGTTACACAAGTGTTACACAAGTGTTACACAAGTGTTACACAAGTGTTGCACAAGTGTTACACAAGTGTTACACAAGTGTTACACAAGTGTTACACAAGTGTTACACAAGTGTTACACAAGTGTTGCACAAGTGTTACACAAGTGTTACACAAGTGTTACACAAGTGTTACACAATTGTTACACAAGTGTTACACAAGTGTTACACAAGTGTTGCACAAGTGTTACACAAGTGTTACACAAGTGTTACACAAGTGTTACACAAGTGTTACACAAGTGTCTCATTCATCATTCTTCACACTTTAATTTCACTCTCCATCGTTGTCGAATTGCTGGAGTCATTCTGGTACGCTGGGAATGGGTTCAGAAACCCTGGTCATAGGCCACCTGTACATGCCTGTTGTTCCAAGAATCTGGTTCTCGTTACCGTACACAAACATTGAAAAATTGTAGGCGATCGAATGAGGCGTTATCGAGTTATGAGCGACAGAATAAAGAGAGGCTGGAGGAAGGCAAAGATAAAATCTGGCAACCACTTTAGGTCCTCCATCGAAGCTCACTAATTATTCTTTACAGCTAATTAAATACCATTGAAGATATTTGTATTCGTAACAAGGTGGTGGTTGGATGGTAATAATGATTGTAAGAATGTAAAGGTTTTGGTTATGTAGTAGTGTGGTAACATTGATGTTAGTGTGGTAGCATTGATGTTAGTGTGGTAGCATTGATGTTAGTGTGGTGGTGATGATGGCGGTATATTGTTGTGGCGATTGTGTAGTCATGTGTTATATACATCAGCGAACAGTAAAATACAATCATAACAGATGTTCCCTCTACAATCAACTTACACACTCTTATATTTTAGCAAAACTGGCATTATTGGAAACAATTTCGAGAACTGTGTACAAATCATTCTCTACAAGTATTTAACATGGAATATTCCAGGAGAGACTGACCTAGAATTCCGTGAGTTGCATACATCACGTTGAGGCGAGAAGCACAGACAATATCTAGAACCTGGCAGCGTTAATGCCGGCAATAGAATGCGGAGAGGGCAAGCATCAACGAGATTTGGAAAGGCAGGAAGCTCTCTGAGAAGCAGGAGAGCACAGGCAGCACGAGCTCTCAGCTAGCAGAAGTCAAAGAAGAAGAGCTCTGAGTCCAGCAGCAGAACACATGCAACATGAGCACTGAGCCCAGCTGGGGAACACAAAACTAGTGCTCTGAGCCTAGCAAGAGAGCGCAGGCAACTAGAGCTATGATCCCAGCAGGGAAGCCTAGCCAACAGGAGCTCTGTGCCGGGCTCTGAGAGACATACTGGTAGATGGAAATTAGTTGGCATGCATCCCAGAGGCAAAACAAACACTGCACTGCTCTGTGAACGCAGAGAAACGGAAACAAACATTCATCTCCCTGACGTTCGTTCAGTGGCACGGCAGACTATACTCTGCTGCACCAGACAATAGGTGTTGCCTGAAACACATGACTAAGTATCCTTTACTTTCGTGAGGTTCAGAATGTAATGTATTCTGAAATGCCTCGTGGCACCTTGACTAAGCCACTTCATTCCTGATTCAAGAACACTCGTCCTGCTCGACAAGATTCCATTACAAAGACTTATTAGAAAAAACTTTTTCTTTTGACTGTTTGAGAGTCTGTTCAGCTTCTTGAAGGAATATAGAACTTGAGGTTGAGGAGTCATTTGTCAGTGGAGGTGTGTGACAATGTCTTCTAAGATGATGCAAAGATGTCTGGGTCTACTCTGGAGACCTTTGAACTAAGAGACTGTGACCTGCTCAAACACACTTAATGAAGCGTGTGTTATTTTCTACACTGGATAAAGTGTTTTTAACACAATTTAGTGCTATCACAACATTATGTGGCTTAGTGCTGTGTCAGGATGCTGTGTTAACTTGCTTATGTTGCCGTGACACTGGGCTTATGTTGCCGTGAAAAGAAGAGCTCTCTCTTTCTCTTTATTTTCTCGCCCTTTTCTTATGCTCTAGCTTCTGTTCATCATTCCCCCTCCTCCATTAATATTCTCTCCCTCCCCCTCCCCCCACAAAAATGGAGCTTCTGGACTCTAATGGGAGTACGACGGTAATAATTCCTGCAGAATTAAGATATAATAATTATAAGATTAACTATTTTTTTTTTTTGGCTGTAAGAAAACATAATATTATATCTAAGTAATAAGTTGTAAAATTTAGCCGGTTTCTGAAAAAATCTTGCAAAGCGGGATCAAGTTGTGCCTGCAACAAACCTCTGTGCAAGTTAGTCAATCAAGCAGTCAACTCTGCTGAGTTTGCCACTGGCGAGGCAACTGCAAATTCTCCTCCACACACTCCTCCCACACATTCCACCTCCCACTCACAGTCCTCCCACACACTCACTCCTCCCACACACTCCACTCCTCCCACACCTCCCTCCCACACACACACTCACACTCCCTCCCCCTCACCCTCCACACACTCACCAATCAATACATGTTAAGCAATTTTCCTAAATTTACTTGTAACAAATAAGTGAACCGTAGATATAAATCCTGATGTACTAATATAACCCTATTTTTAAAGGGGTGGACCGGAAAGCCAGCGGAAGTCTCGGTCAGATGACCTAAGCTGCAGCGGCGGGTCATCATATGACAAAGATCATCGTCAGGAAACACTTGTCGTGTTTACTGACAAACTTTACCTAGTAACAGCCTGGTTGATCAGGCTCTGATTCACCATGAGGCCTGGTCACAGACCGGGCCGCGGGGGCGTTCACCCCCGGAACTCTCTCCAGGTAAACTCTCGTAAACCCTTTTTGGGCCTAGTTCCGTAGGCCTTTAGTGACTCAATATGCTCTTGCGCTACTGTTCGGAAGATGGATATGGGGTGCACAATAAACTAGCCAATTCGGTGGCAAAATCTAAAATATCTAAATCAATCGTTAGTTCTGGTTCAAGTCGATGGTTAATGAAATTAAGTCATGCTATGTAGACGAATTATGCGGTGTAATTATTATAGTTGCCACCAGTTTAGTTATTTACACTTTTATTTCTTAAATAATGACTTTAAAAGATAGTTTATGAGAGGTAACAATTGTTAATATATTTTTTTATTAACACATCGGCAGTTTCCCACCAAGGCAGGATGGCCCGACAAAGAAAAACTTTCATCATCATTCATTCCATCACTGTCTTGCCAGAGGCGTGCTTACACTACAGCTACAAAACTGCAACATTAACACCCCTCCTTCAGAGTGCCGGCACTGTACTTCCCATCTCCAGGAAATCAAGTCCGGCCTGCCGGTTTCCCTGAATCCCTTCATAAATGTTACATTGCTTACACTCCAACAGCACGCCAAGTCCTAAAAACCATTTGTCTTTATTCGCTCCTATCTAACACGCTCGCGCACGCTTGCTGGAAGTCCAAGCCCCGCGCACACAAAACCTTTACCCCCTCCCTCCAACCTTTTCTAGGCCGACCCCTACCCCGCCTTCCCTCCACTACAGATTTATACACTCTCGAAGTTATTCTATTTCGTTCCATTCTCTCTACATGTCCAAACCATCTCAGCCCTCTGGATAATTGTTTTGGTAATCCCACACTCCTCCTAATCTCCAAACTACGGATTCTCTGCATTATATTCACACCACACATTGCCCTCAAACATGACATCTCCACTGCCTCCAGCCTTCTCCTTGTTGTAACATTCACAACCCATGTCTCACACATATACATTCCCCTCTTTGCTCTCCACAATCTCCTCAGTGCACCACTCACATTTTTCCCCTCGTTAATTCTATGATTCACCTCATCCTTCATAGACCCATCTGCTGACACATCCACTCCCAGATATCTGAACACATTCACTTTATTCACATTCTCTCCCTCCAATCTGATATCCAGTCTTCCGTTATATAATTTTTTTGTTATCCTCATCACCTTACTCTTTCCTATATTCACTTTTACATACCCTACCAAACTCATCCACCAACCTCTGCAACTTCTCTTCAGAATCACCCAAAAGCGCAGTGTCACATCAGCAAAGAGCAACTGTGACAACTCCCACTTTGTGCTAGATTCTTTATATTTTAACCCAACACCTCTTGCCAACACCCGAGATTCACTTTTCTTACAACTCCATCTATAAATATATTGAACCACCACAGTGACATAACACATCCTTGTCTAAGGCCTACTTTTACTGGGAAATAATCTCCCTCTTGCCTACATACTCTAACCTGAGCCTCACTATCCTAGTAAAAACTTCACCGCTTTCAATAACCTACCTCCTATTCCATACATTTGCAACATTTGCCACATTGCCCCCCTATCCACCTTATCATATACCTTCTTCAAATCCATAAATGCCACAAAACCTCTTTACTCTTATCTAAATATTGTTCACTTACATGTTTCACTTTTAAACACTTGGTCTACACATCCCCTACCTTTCCTAAAGCCTCCTTGTTCATCTGCTATCCTGCTCTCCGTCTTAATCTTAATTCTTTCAATAATAACTCTACCATACACTTTACCAGGTATACTCAACAGACTTATTCCCCTATAATTTTTACACTCTCTTTTGTCCCCTTTGCCTTTATACAAAGGAACTATGCATGCTCTATGTCAGTCCCTATTTACCTTACCCTCTTCCATACATTTATTAAATAAAAACACTAACCACTCCAAAACTATATCCCCACCTGCCTTTAACATTTCTATCTTTATCCCATCAATCCCAGCTGCCTTACCCCCTTTCATTCTATCCACTGCCTCACCAACTTTCCCCAAACTCACAACATAACACTTATTGGTCCAAGCAAAAATTATTTAACCAACAATAGGAATTCCTAAGTACTAAGAGGAGGATGCTGTGAATGGAAAAATATAGTCATGCTGAGGAGCGATTGTGATCTTACTCTAGTTGTGAGACATTTCTGTCAGGAGAGTCTTCGAGTCACAGCTCCTGGCACCGCCTCTTCACTGGCCGCTACTCGGTCACTCTACCCGCTCTTTATCATACCTCTCCTTAAAGCTATATATGGATCCTGCCTCCACTACATCACTTCCCAGACTATTCCACTTCCTGACAACTCTGTGACTGAAGAAATACTTCCTAACATCTCTGTGGTTCATCTGAGTCTTCAACTTCCAACTGTGACCCCTTGTTGCTGTGTCCCACTCTCTGGAACATTGTGTGTATGTGTGTGTGTATGTTTGTTTTGTGTGTTTGTACTCACCTATTTGTGATTGAATGGGTCGATTTATAGCTCCTGGTCCCCGACTCTTCGCTGGTCGCTACTGGGTTGACTCTCTCCCTGCTCCATGAGCTATGGCATGCTACGACTTTGTTAAACTTTATTCGGCATAAGTCACACTCCTATATAGGCTGCCTCCCGAGTAGGCAGCCTATATATCAGTACCTATATTTCAGTACCTCGCTTCATCGGCCAATCACAGACAAGCCCACCAAAGCTGTGAAGCGATGTGGTTCATTTGAGACGCGAGTTTGGCAGACTTGTCGAGACTGCTGACCTTTCACGGTGTTTTGTCTGGCTCTTGCATTTTGCCTCCTTTGATCACCGTGTTGAACACTTCCTCTTACATTACTGTACGTATTGTAAATACCTAGAGTATACCTAGAGAGGATTCTGGGGCTCAATGCACCTGCGGCCCGGTCCGTGACCAGGCCTCGTAGTGGATCAGAGCCTGATCATCCAGGCTGTTACTGTACATATTGTAAATACCAGCCTGTTTATTTGGTGAAGGAAATGAAAAGTCATAACTTCTGTTGTCTTTTGCTTGCTCTAAGATTTATCTCATTACTACAAGATGCGTAGGCCATTCTGCATCTGTTTTTGTAATACTTTCTATGGATCCTGTTTCTACTGCGTCAGTCTCCAGATTATTCTAATTTCCTGACAACCATCACTTCTTAACATCCCTGTGACTCATATGAGTTTTCAACTTCCAGTTGTGACCCCTCGTTGCTGTGTCCCATCTCTGAAACATTTTTTCCCTATATAGTTTGATTTCCCTTAACGTCTCTTCGTAGGGCATACCCCTCAGTTATGGGACTAGTTTTGCTGTAAATCTTTGCATTTTATCTAATTTCTTAACGTGCTTGACCAGGTACGGGTTCAGAACTGGTGCTGCATACTAACGTACACGATGTACAGTGTGTTGAATGACTTCTTACTCAGGTGTCGAAATGGCATTCTGAGGTTTGCCAGGCGGCTATATGATGCAGCAGTTATTTGGTTGATGTGCACCTCAATACATGTCTCTGAATGATACTCACCCAAGATTCTTTATTTTGAGTGAGGTCTGCAGCCTTTGACCCCTATTATGCAGGATTCTGCATTTTTGTAATAATAATAATATATTATAAAGTAGTGTTTGTAGTGTAGTGGAAACGCTCCATAAAAAAACGTGTAAGCGCTTAAGTGGACACGACCTGAATGGTAAACGGACGTGTTTTAGACACGTCCGACTAAAAGAGGAAGTGACAAGGAAGTAGTTGCTGGAAGGAAGTGTCATGGAGTTTGGTTAAGTAGTGTACGGTGTTTTGTGTAAGGTTTAGGCCATAGGTTGTTTTTTTTATTGTGTTTGTACTCTTTTGGTACGGGTATGGCCCTGGTATTTATGTGGGGACTGTGAAATTTTTGAGAGTACAGAAATAATTTTGTTTTGCCTGTAGGCTAAAGGCTGACAAAAGGGTGGGTCAATGAGACCCACTATTTTCATATGGCCTAATTTTAAATAACTACTAGCAGTGTACTAGTGAGTTTTTGGTAAGATGCAGAAAGTGGAAAAGGTAGGTTTTATGTTGAGCAGCGTTAATGATAACGTAGTGTATAATTTGGTATATGTGAGTTTATCAGTCCTTCCTAATTATCAACCTATTTAGCGCATTTGTGAAGTAACAAGTTTGGATCTAGGGTTCCATGTTTTAATATTTAGCATATCCCCTTAGACAAGGCTTTAACCCCTCGGCGCCCAGCAAGTTTAGTAACAGCGCCCTAGTGTGTACTACGCCAGCGGTCTTTAACTTCTCCAATCTTTTATGACTTTGCACTTGATGGATTTAAACTCTAAGAGCCAATTATTGGACCAGGCTTGCAGCATGTCTAATCCCTTTGTAGTCCTACCTGATCCTCGTCCGCTTGAATTCTCCGCATTAGCTTCACATCGCCTAAAATCAGGGAAACCTCTGAATCTGTCCCTTCAGTCATGTCATTCACATATGCCAGAAACAACAACGGCCCTAGAACTGACTGACCCTTGTGGAACCCCGCTCATCACAGGTGCCCACTCTGACACCTCCTCACGTACCATCACTCGTTGTTTCCTTCTTGTCAGGTATTTCCTGATCCATTGCAGTGCCTTACTTGTTACTCCTGCTTGCTCCTCTACCTTTTGCACTAATCTCTTGTGTGGCACTGTGTCAAAAGACCCAACATGTGGGTGTTGTTTAGTGGGGACAGGCGAAGACTAGCAATGGAGATGAATGTCTACAATTGTAGATATAGAGCCGAGGCTACACCCAGCAGCATGGCGTTGTATGGGCGATGCAGAAGAGCAGAGAGGCAGGCAATAAGTGATCTGGTTGGCTGGGCATTTGGTAGGATCTCAGGTCACGTGGTCACAGGAGGTGGCAGCTTTTGGGAAGAGGTTCTGGATGCAGCAGCTTAAATTTCATCACTTGGAGTGTCTTTTTTAGTTTTTTGAAGGTTGTTTTGGAGAAATAAGACAATTTAACTGTGTTCCTGCAGTCAGCAATGTGAACCTTGAGTCCTTTCAGTACTTGTTCTAGCGGGATTTTAAGTGGTGGTTTGCAGGTATACTTGACAGTTCCTTCTCGTATACATAAGTACAATTCCTTGCAGTACATGTCCTTACGCTTTGAAGGGGTTGTGTAAAATTCCAGGTTTTCACACATTATTCCTAGATCGCAGTCAAAGGCCTTCTTCGTCGGTAGATTTTTCAGAAGATTCAGCTTCACTTATTTCGTTTGTTATTGTAGCGAGTGTAGGCTGGGAGTCTTGAGATGCTGATAGTTGTTGGTCAGAGGCAGTGTTGAGATTCGTTGATTGCAAGTAGGATGGCTGTTGGTCAGAGACATTGTTGTCAGTAGTTGGTTCAGTAGCAGTGCTGCTGACAGTGGAAGGTGTCAGGACGGCAGGTGCAGTGAAGTTTACAACGTTGGGGATAATCTTGAGAATGTCAGCCGAAGATTATCAGAAGAGTGGTGGAGCACCTAAAAAGAAATGAGCTTATACAGGATAACCAGCACGGTTTCGGGGAGGAGAAATCCTGTGGAGTTTTACGACAACGTAACAACAGTAAAACAGAAGAGAGAGGGGTGTGGATGGATTGTAAGAAGGCTTTCAAGCCTTCTTACAGTCCAAGAAAATGCAGTCTACCCACCCACCCTCCCTCCCTCCCTCCCTCCCTCTCTCTCTCTCTCTCTCTCTCTCTCTCTCTCTCTCTGTCTTTTGTTACCTTGTCGTAAAACTCCAGTAGGTCTGTGACAAAATTTCTCCTCACTGAAACCATGCTGGCTATCATATAAATTCATTTGTCTAAGTGCTCTTATATTCTTCTCTTCACAATCTTCTCTGTGAGTTTACATATTATACATGTCAGTGAGTGGTGAAGCAATGTAAAAAGAGAGCAAATGAGAGAGTGGGTGAGATGTTATCAACAAATTTTGTTGAAAAAAGGAAAAAGTTTTGGAGTGAGATTAATAAGTTGAGGAAGCCTAGGGAACAAATGGATTTGACAGTTAAAAATAGGAGAGGAGAGTTATTAAATGGAGAGTTAGAGGTATCGGGAAGATGGAGGGAATATTTTGAGAAGTTTAAATGTTGATGAAGACAGGGAAGCTGTGATTTCTTGTATATGGCAAGAAGGAATAACATCTTGTAGGAGTGTGGAAGAGCCAGTTGTGAGTGTGGGGGAAGTTCGTGAGGCAGTGGGTAGAATGAAAGGGGGTAAGGCAGCTTGGATTGATGGGATAAAGATATAAATGTTAAAAGCAGGTGGGGATATAGTTTTGGAGTGGTTGGTGCTATTATTTAATAAATGTATGGAAGAGGGTAAGGTACCTAGGGATTGGCAGAGAGCGTGTATAGTTCCTTTGTATAAAGGCAAAGGGGACAAAAGAGAGTGCAAAAATTATAGAGGAATAAGTCTGTTGAGTGTACCTGGTAAAGTGTATGGTAGAGTTATTATTGAAAGAATTAAAAGTAAGACGGAGTGCAGGATAGGAGATGAACAAGGGGGCTTTAGGAAAGGTTGGGGGTGTGTAGACCAAGTGTTTACAGTGAAACATATAGGTGAAAAGTATTTAGATAAGGGTAAAGAGGTTTTTGTGGCATTTATAGATTTGGAAAAGGCGCATGATAGGGTGGATAGGGGGGCAATGTGGCAGATGTTGCAGGTGTATGGAATAGGAGGTAGGTTACTGAAAGCAGTGAAGAGTTTTTATGAGGATAGTGAGGCTCAGGTTAGAGTGTGTAGGAGAGAGGGAGACTATTTCCCAGTAAAAGTAGGCCTTAGACAAGGATGTGTGATGTCATCGTGGTTGTTCAATATATTTATAGATGGGGTTGTAAGAGAAGTGAATGCGAGGGTGTTGGCAAGAGGTGTGGGGTTAAAAGATAAAGAATCAAATACAAAGTGGGAATTGTCACAGTTGCTTTTTGCTGATGACACTGTACTTTTGGGAGATTCCGAATGAATTTGGTAGGGTGTGTAAAAGAAGAAAATTGAAAGTGAATATAGGAAAGAGTAAGGTGATGAAGATAACAAAAATATTAGGTGACGAAAGATTGGATATCAGAGTATGGAGGAGGAGAATGTATTCAGATATTTAGGAGTGGACATGTCAGCAGATGGGTCTATGAAAGATGAGGTGAATCATAGAATTGATGAGGGGAAAAGGGTGAGTGGTGCACTTCGGAGTCTGTGGAGACAAAGAACTTTGTCCATGGAAGTAAAGAGGGGAATGGATGAGAGTATAGTTATACCAACACTCTTATATGGGTGTGAAGCATGGGTGATGAATGTTGCAACGAGGAGAAGGCTGGAGGCAGTGGAGATGTCATGTCTGAGGTCAATGTGTGGTGTGTATATAATGCAAAGAATTCGGAGTTTGGAAATTAGGAGGAGGTGCGGGATTACCCAAACTATTATCCAGAGGGCTGAGGAGGGGTTTTGAGGTGGTTTGGACATGTAGAGAGAATGGAACGAGACAGCATGACTTCGAGAGTGTATAAATCTGTAGTGGAGGGAAGGCGGGGTAGGGGTCGGTCTAGGATAGGTTGGGAGTAAAGGAGGTTTTGTGTGCGAGGGGCTTGGACTTCCATCAAGCGTGCGTGAGCGTATTTGATAGGAGTGAATGGAGACAAATGGTTTTTAATACTTGACGTGCTGTTGGAGTGTGAGCAAAGTAACATTTATGAAGGGATTCAGGGAAACCGGCAGGCCGGACTTGAGTCCTGGAGATGGGAAGTACAGTGTCTGCACTCTGAAGGAGAGGTGTTAATGTTGCAGTTTTATAACTGTAGTGTAAAGCACCCCTCTGGCAAGACAGTGATGGAGTGAATGATGATGAAAGTTTTTCTTTTTTGGGCCACCCTGCCTTGGTGGGAATCGGCCGATGTGTTAATGATAAAAAAATAAAATAACATGTCAATGACACTGGTCTGTAATTTAATGTTGTCTGTATCTCCTTTCTTTAAAAAATTGTGGCTACATTTGCTGTCTTGTACACTCAGGCAGTTGCTCTGTTACAATAAATGTGTTGAATAAAGTTTAATAAAACGCAGGTATCGGATATAACGGCACCGGTGGCTTAATGGATAACCTAGTTTTCCTGGTTTGGGACCAAGCCGGAGGGGCGTTGCCCCCCCCCCTAAACTCTCTCCAGGTCTCTGGGTAGACGTCCTGACATGGAGCAGACACATCTACCATTTGTGACCAGAAAAAAATTCTCGGCAGTTTTTGCCAAAGATTCTTTACTACCATATAGCCACTCATAGTGTGTGTTAACCTCATGTCTCGTACACGGTGGAACCACTAATACATGCTTAGTTCTCCATACCTTATGTTTTTCAGAACGAGGTAGTGAAATCTTCGATATTATAGAACGAGTTGTATAAAAAAGTTTTATTAATATCTACTTTCCGAGATAAGCCGTGTCAACAATTTCATAATTATCTATAGGCCATGTATTATAAGGTAACAAGTATGAGGCTTGAGAGGTGTGTATCCTGTGATACCTTCATATTCGTATGCCTCTACACCTTTCCGTGTGAGTAGTTCACTTGAAAGCTGGACCCATCACAAGGAGGACCCGGGGCTTTGCAGACGAAGATATCACGACATATTGAACCTCAACCATAGCAACGACGTCTCTCCTTCCTCTCCCTCACACTCCCCCACTCTACCCACAACAGAGACTCCACTAGTCACAAGTGCTTCATCCTGCCAATGCTCGGAAAAGATATCAACAAGAAACCGGAATACAAAGAGACACTTCCGATTTCTCACAGCTGAGGATCCAGGACGAGGTCTCTCTGTGAGGAAGATGTGGCCTTGGTTTCCTATCAGAATCTGTAGTCCCAGGCCATCTTCGAGACGCAGCCATTCAATCTTATTGACCAGTGGCTGTGCAATATGCATTGATTGCAGTACAGTCACTGTTGTAAATTATTCTGGTAATGAATTGTTTGCTTGCAAAAACTAATGGTTCATCACATCATTTCCGACTAGAAATTGAGCGCCACGAATGGAGGAAATCACTAGAAAATCCCATGGACAAATATTTTGTGAAATATTTGCCTTTAATAAACAGAGTGCATAGAGACTAGCTATAGCCCTGTAATAAGCCTCTAACATTAACTTCAGTGAAGGTGAAAGATGAAACTACCCAGAAGATTACAGCAAGGTACTAATGCTCCAGAGTGACTGAAGAAGATAACATCGGATAAAGAAGATAAAGAAACTATATGGTTCACTGTAACCATCGGTGCTGTACACGGAGTATATTTTTGCTTGGACTATAGTACTGTTTAGATGTTCAACATTCGTTCAGGGCATTAATACTATAAATAATACAAAAACTCAAATGGGCTTAAGGTAATTTACATATATGTTACTATGTATGCTAAATGTAGTCGCCTAATTTGCGTAACTATACCTGTGTACCCGTACCTAAATAAATTTATTAATCGACCTTGAACCAATTCCGGTCGGCAAATTTCCGGGGCTGCCTGACCTGCACCAGCCCAGGTCATGGAGCATGAGATTGTAGCTGGGGTCAAGAAGCGCATAGCATATTATTCTTTAGGTCTATTTTGAGGCCTGGTGTAAGGCCTCCTGGCTTGTCATCGGTCGCCTGATTATAAGGTGTTTCAAGACGTTTGTTGATTCAGTAACAGAAACATTTCGAAAATTCGCAATTTTCCAGCTAATTCTTGCCTGGAACAAAAAAAGGTATAGGTTATTTTACTCACCTTCTTTAGTGATGAGAATTTTGACACATTAAATGAACTTCACATCATAATACTCAAAGGTAACAAGGTTTTCTATCTAATTAAAATCACCAGTTGGTCAAAACTATGATTTACTCAGCTGCTCCACAACATCGTATAAACTTTTTTGTTTATTTGAACAAAATCTTGGTACGATTCGCCAGAATCCTGACGGCAGTCACCAGATTTTTGTTGAAATTTATCTGGCATCAACAGAAACGCTTTCTAGAAGGCAGCCTTAACTAAGCCAAAGTCTTTGCCCTGTTCACAAGACATAGTGGCTGTTCTCTCCTGACACTGTTATGTAGCTGATAGGCAACAACGTTGCTCAGTGCTGGTTTGGAAAATCCACTGTAGCTGTGTTTTTTTTTAAGCCTTCGAAATAATGATCAATTCCAGCTTAAAAAAAAGTCCTGGAATCATTATTGGTGCTTTACGGACAGTAGACCACAACTGCTGTGCAACATTGTTGCTGCATTACGGATATTAGACCACAATTGCTTTGTATCTTTGCCTTATTTTCCTCCTTTTCCTTCATGGTATATATTCCCGTACCGCTGTCACTTTTCCAAAGTAAATTTATCTTCAGAGAAGAGAATTCTTTGCTCCTCTACTGACACAAGTGCTGAGGGACAGCCTCTAGGTAGCATAAAAGGGACTATTGGTACTTCTCAAATTCTCGTGTATTTTGATCAATATTGCTGCGGTTTGAACCATCTTCTGAGCAGGAAAATCCCTAATATTTACTCAGTTTCTTCCCAAATCGCTGTAGGCAATATTTCTGATGTCTGTCCTTCCAGGGAAACTTTAGTTGCAACAAAGAAACAAGTCATTATAGTTACTTTACCTGCCTCTTCAGTTATTTTTTTCATAATCAAATTTATTTAAACGTCCATAATCATTGTTTTAAGTTGAAACAATATGGACACCAAACACTAGCTAGTTTAGAACATTCCTGTAATGTTAGTAAGTCTAAATGATCTAATGCATGTTTTTAAAACGTGTAATTTGAATAATCTATTTATCACTTTGGCCTCGGTTCCTATAAGATACTTATGCCCTATTACTGCCCTATTACTAGAAAAATAGGATATGATATAAGACAAAACACCAAAACAAGCAATTTTGAGTCTGCATTTAATTTAGCTTTTCAAAATAGAATATTTTGTCAGTAATAATTCCTCCAAAATGATGATATATTGAGAATAATTACATTAACTCTTTTTGCTAAAGCAAAATGTAGCATCAGAAGTAATTAAGTTGTAGAACTTGGCTGGAATTTATTCACAAATCACCTGAATTTTTAAAGGGTGGACTGGTAAGCCAGTGCAAGGCTTCGGTCAGATGACCAAAAGCTCCAGTGGCGGGTCATCCACTGACTGAGACTCGATCTCGGAAACATTCGTCCTGGTTCCTGACGTAGCATTTATTCTGATGAGTATATCTCTCTTATGATTGTGCACTGAGAGCCATCTAACATATACACGTTTAGGGGAATATATCTCAGGATATACACAGCGATAGTTCACTTTAATCTCAGTAGACCTATAATTGAGATTAAAGAATTCTTGCAGCTTAATGACCCTCGTACGGTCGATAGATCTTAAACCTATTAACTCCTGGTAGCCCGGTATATATCCCGAAAGGGATGTATCACTCAGTATACTTACACTGATAGGTTACTATAATCCCTATTTTCAGGGATTAAAATATTCTGGATTGGTTGTTAACAGTGGATATGCAGCCTTAATGAAGCTCTGAGTACTCGGAAGTTATCCAACCTTGTACTTGGTAGTGTATTTGGTATATATTTCTTTTTTTTGGGGAGAGGTTTATATCTCTTTTTTGGGGAAGAATTAAAGTATTCTTGACTGGTGATAAACAGATGACATGCACCATAATGCTCCTCATGTACTCGATAGGTTTTAAGCAGCATTAACCAATCTGCTAGATGGAAAAACATGCAAACAGCAATCATATTGCAACTCCTGATATTCCTTTATGTAAACCTAAGATATATCTCCATCAAGTGTAATCGAGGACACTGTGCCAGTCAACCCAACCAGCAGTCATGGGGGAAAACTGGGGGGTAGGAAAAAATCCCTAGGGAAAGGGGAAAACCCACGGGAAAGGGGTAGGGAAGTTGAGCATTTTCCCGTGGTTAGTCCTGGCTTAAGCCACTGATTAACTGACTTAAAACAGTTCCTGAGTTTTGCACAGGCTTCTGTTTTGCAGTCTTAATGATAATGTTATTTATGTTATTTTTATACGCTTAAAAGTGACTTTGACAAGATGATGAATAAGAGACAATGATTATTCATGCGATAATAACTCTCGCACACAACACAGTCGCTGCTCGAAGAAAAACCAGATAAACAAGGTGAATTAATAAACAAATGGAATATGAAGGACCTATTTTAGTTATTTTTGGTTCAGCTACTAAATACTGCAGACATAAAGCGCGTGCGCGCGCGCAAGCACACACACACACACACACACACACACAGAACAAGCAAAGTGTCTTATCGACAAGTTCCTTTGACACCTAGTAACTACTAATCATACACACATACACACACACAAACACGCATACACACACACACATTAAACTACAGACCTGTGTCACTGACGTGTATACTATGCAAAGTCATGGAAAAGATCATCAGGAGGAGAGTGGTGGAGCACCTAGAAAGACACAAGCTTATAAACGACAACCAGCACGGTTTCAAGGAAGGAAAATCCTGTGTCAAACCTCTGGAGTTTTATGACAAGGTAACAGAAGTAAGACACGAGAGAGAGGGGTGGATAGACTGCATTTTCTTGGACTGCAAGAAGGCGTTCGACACAGTTCCTCACAAGAGATTAATGCAAAAGCTAGAGGATCAGGCATACGTAACAGAAAAGGCACTGCAATGGATCAGAGAATATCTGACAGGGAGGCAACAACGAGTCATGGTACGTGACGAGGTGTCAGAGTGTGCACCTGTGACGAGTGGGGTTCCACAAGGGTCAGTCCTAGGACCTGTACTGTTTTTGGTATATGTGAAGAGAGGATGAAGTTAATAATTATTCATTTGCTTCTTGAGGCTGAAGCCCATGAAAGAAGTAATTGGGAAGAAAAAGAGGTTGAGAACATCATCACAATAAAATATGTGAGAAAAGGACATGGCCCAGGTAATAAATTTTCACAGACTTCAGGGGTATTTGAGGAAAACAAATCGCCCATTCAAATTGACATTCAAGACAGAA
This sequence comes from Cherax destructor, assembly GCA_009830355.1. Taxonomy (NCBI): domain Eukaryota; kingdom Metazoa; phylum Arthropoda; class Malacostraca; order Decapoda; family Parastacidae; genus Cherax; species Cherax destructor. The sequence goes on along the minus strand of WNWK01009682.1, from coordinate 38,954 downwards.
GTGGTATGGAACAGGATACTACAACAGAAACCACTGTTAAAGTACTCCTGAAAATATCAATGAGTGTACCTCGACCATAACAGAACACAAAAAGAATGGAAACAACTAAGAGCGTAAAATGATACCAGTGGAAAGAGAGACAGGGCAGGCCTCAACAGACAAGAAAGCTCAGACTTAGGGAGAACACCAAACACAAATGCTCATAGAACCCCCTCAACCCATACCAACCAATCTTAAACAGAAACAAACCACACTTCACAGCCCCCACCCCCCAAACCCAGCACTAATATCACCATCACAACAGCCTTCTATAATTTCCCACCCTGCCTTCCACACCAACCCCTTCCTCCTCCCAAAATACAGTACTGGAAAAGAAGCTGAAGGTATGGTACACCAACGCTGATGGAATAACAAATAAGATTGAGCAGTGGCAAGAACGAATCATTGAGGCATCCCCGGACACCATAGCACTCACAGAGACAAAGCTCATGGGGATGATAACAGATGAGAGCTTTCCAAACGGATATCAGATCCTGAGGAAAACAGAGGGAACAGAGGGGAAGAAGTTGCACTCTTTATCAAAAACCAGTGGAGTTTTGAAGAAATGGGAGGATTGGACAGAAGGGAAGCAGATGACTTCATAGTAGAAATGCTTCAGACCTGAGGTCCAAAGGTGATGATAGCAGTAATGTACAACCCACCACAGAATAGCAAGAGACCAAGACAAGAGTACGATGAGATCAATGGTGGATACACTAGCCGAGGTGGCCAGAAGGGCCCTACCTTGGCTAGGACAAAGTTACTTGTCATGGGGGATTCGAATCACACGGAGATTGACTGGGAACAACCTAGAGCCACAGAGGGAACCAGAAACGTTGCGGGCTAAGATGCTCGAATACAACCAGAGAAAGAGGAGAGGATGTTCCAGTAAGGCTGGACCTCATATTCACCTTGACCAGTTCATGAAAGGCCCCTTGGCATTATTGGTCACGTGGTCTTGACTTTCGAATACCATGTAGAATTTACAATGGATAATGAAGCTGCATGAGAAGGACCGGAGAAGCCAAACTTCAAAAAAGAGACTATACAGGTATGAGGCGATTCCTGCATGAGATGCAGTGGGAAAGAGAACTAGAGAGGAAGGTAGTAAATGAATTGTTGGAACAAGTGACCGCAAAGTACAGGCAAGCAGAGGAGAAGTTCATACAAAGGGGTAACAAGAAATTGAAAGACCATTCTGAGTCTATGGTTTACCTGGAGGTGGGAAGAGGCCAAAGCGAAGTGTGCTAAAGTAAAGAAGAAAACAAGGAGTTGAGGAGAAAAGCCAGAAATGAATATGCATGGGTAAGGAGAGATGCCCAGCAGCAATATGAGAATGACATAGCATCAAAAGCCAAATCTGACTCAAAGTTGTTATACAGTCACATCAGGAGAAAAACAACAGTCAAGGACCAGGTAATTAGGCTGAGGAAGGAAGGAGGAGAGCTCACAAGAGTTACCAGGGAGTGTGTGAAGAGCTTAATGCAAGATTCAGAGAAATATTCACAGTCGAGACAGAAATGCTTAAAACAAACCAAGGCGATAGAGTGCACCAGCACGTGCTGGACACACTGCACATAACCAGGAGAAGGGGAAGAAACTGCTAGGTGAACTAGATATCTCGAAGGCAATATGCCCAGATAACAACTCTACATGGGTCCTGAGAGAGGAAGCAGAGGAACTGTTGTGGCACTAGCAGAAAATTTCAATAAATCTATCGAAACAGGGCAATTGCCTGAGGTGTGAAAGACACTAAATGTATTTCCAATTTTTAAGAAACGAGACAGACAGGCAGCATTAAACTACAGACCAGCGTCATGGAGAAGATTGTCAGAAGAATCGATGAGCAAATAGAATGGATTGGGCTCATTCATGATAATCAGTACGGCTTTAAAGATGGGAAATCTGTGTCACAAATCTACTTGAGTTTACGACAAGGTAACAGAAGTAAGACAGGAGAGGAAGGGATGGGTAGATTGCCACTTTTTGGACAGCAAGAAGACTTTTGACACAGTACCACAAAAAAGACTGCTTCAAAAACTAGAGGAGCAGGCAGGAATAGTAGTGAAAGCACTACAATGGATCAGGGAATATCTGACAGGAAGGAAACAACGAGTGTTGGTACACGATGAGGTGTCAGAGTGGGCCCACGTGTCGAGTGGACTTCCACAAGGGTCAGTCCTTGGTCCGGTGCTGTTCCTCGTATATGTGAATATTATGATGGAAGGAATACATTCAGTTAGTCCCTTACGTATGACGCTGTAGGGAATTAAACGTAAATCAAGTGTAAGCTTATGAAGTTTGGAAAGACCGCTTATAACCCAGCACGTCTCCTGAGGCGCACATCAATCAAATAAGCGCTGCAGCATATGGGCGCCTGACAAATCTAATAGCATTTCGACATCTAAGTAAGGAGTCATTTACGACTCTGTACACCTTGTACGTCAGGCCCATATTGGAGAATGCAGCAGCAGTATGCAACCCACACGTCAAGAAATTGGACAAAGTACAAAGTTTGCAACAAGACTATTTGGCAAAGGTTTTTAGAGAAGGTTAAGGTAACACCTGATGCACTAAGATAGAGGGATAGGACACATATAACACTTTTGGGAACTGAAGGTGGATAGGAAAATGTTTCGATGGGACACAAAACAGGGCCATAAGCCATACAAGGAAGTAGAAATATTTAAGCGGGGAAAGGAAGTTGAAATGACAGTATAGCAAGTCCATCTAGCTTTGTGTACAGCTTCTAACAAGATTGATGACTAGACACTAAGACTCAGGCCGGAGTGAAACTGATAACCACTCAGGTGAGTACAACACACCGCTCGCAGATACACCAATTTACTGTTGGAAATTTATCCATCAGAAAGACAGCTAAGAACTGAAAGCTACAAAATTCTGTGTGGAGTAAGTCTTCCTTCATACAAGATTCCCAGGTGTTGCATCATGTGGTCATACATCTTATAAGACTAGTCCTGGAGCTAAGGGGTTTGTTTATGAGGAGAGGTTAAGGTAACTCACCCTGATGGGACTAAAGGATAGGAGGGATAGGGGGACACGATAACGAGTCATGAAATATTGAGAGGAACTGACTAAGGTGGATAGGACTAGAATGTTTCAGACTTGGGACACAGCAACAAGGGGCTACAACTGGAAGTTGAAAACTCAGATGAGCCATAGGGAAGTTAGGAAATATTTCTTTAGTCTTAAAGTTGTCAGGAAGTGGAATAGTCTGGAAAGTGAAGTAGTGGAGGCAAGATCCATACATAGCTTTAGATGAAGTATGATAAGGCTCTTGGAGAGGGCAGAGAGTGACCTAGTAGTGACTACTGAAGAGGCGGGGCCAGGAGCTGTAACTCGACCCCTGCAGCCACAACTAGGTGAGTACAACACACACACACACGCAAGGTACACACAATATTACTGTTAAGGATAATTTATCCATCAAGAAGACAGAGCTAAAGAAGCTAAGAATTAAAACTCGCTTAGCAAATATATCTAGTGTGGAGTAAGCTCCTCTGCCTGGTCATCCACATCAGGTTCCTATGGTTGGTCCTGGCCATCATGCATGGTCCAGGGCCACTTGCTTGGTCCTGGCCATCATGTGTGGTCCAGGGCCACTTGCTTGGTCCTGTCCATCAACTAGCTTTGCATTGGAGGCCACGAAAGCATTACGAAGAAATACGTACAATCTTGGCACTGACTAGAGGTCGGTCTCTCCAGGTGTGGCACTCAAAAGGTAAGATTCACGAGTGAGAGAGCCTAAGGCCTACTCCTCTCCCTAGGCCTTCACTCACGTAATTTCAGAACAAAAAGGAACAATACCGTGACTGGAACAATACCGTGACTGGAACAATATGCAAATAACCCTCACATAGAAGGAATATTATGACGACGTATCGGTCCAACTTGGACCATTAACTAGTTAACAGTGTGTGATAAATTAATGATTTAAGTCGGACCGAAACGTCGTCATAAATTTCTCCACTGTGCGGAGTCTCCCAATAATCTACATCTCTTTGTCCCTTGCATTCCCTCATTCCTACTTCGTTTCCCTTCCCTAAGCTACGTCCTTCCTTCCCTCCTACCTTCACACTTCCTCTTTCCTTTGTTCCTTATTCCTTGCCCCTTTCCCCAAATTACAACCCAGTTTCACTTATTTTTTCCCTCCTACTTTAGCCCTCCTCTCCACAATTCTCTGGTGTGTATTAAGACATAAAAGCCTCCATTAAAACTGATAAAAGAGGAGATAACTTTCTCTGAAGGGATTATTAATTCTTATATTTATCAATGAAATAAAATTCTTCTTTATTTCTAGGTGAAAATAAAATTTAGTTCTTTTTGAGAGAGTTGGAGGAGGATTTTACGGAAAGATGGAGAATGAGGATGGAAGGGAGGAAGAGATGTAGAGAGAGAATTGGAGAAAGGGAGAGAAAGAGCAAAGGGAAGGAGTAGAAGGGATGGATAGAGAGGGAGAAAGGGGATAAGGGATGAATGGACAGAAAAAAAAATGGTGAAACTGCAATTCACAATTCGTTGCAAATCTTTCCCCTTTGAGTAATTCTAAATCAAAAGCTTCCACTGAATTCTGAACAACTGTAATTTAACGTTGTTTCCAGTTGAGGTTTTCTGCATTGTTTAACTCTCAGTGTTAGAACTAAAGTAACTTTTTAATGGTTAAATCTCAAATCATTTCCAGGTGTTTAATCGCCGTTTATGTCACTCGGTTTGTGAAAGGCTGCGAAGCTTGAAGCATTTCATAACGACACTCACAGACGTCCACATGACCGGAGATTGAACCGTGGCTTGGAGGTGCGGCTGTGGATTTAATCACTGGTTTGAGTGTCTGTCATTCTCCACTTGGATGTATGTCTTGGTGAAGTCTAAATTACACCTTAAGTAATTAACACGTCGAAAGTTCTAGGAATGTGATTCCGTGTTTTACAAATTGAGTTGGAAAAGTTCGTTGTGGTGTGCCAGCAAATGTTGGATCACTGAATATAACACTAGTGTACAAGGGACTTAATCACTGAAGGGGACGTCACATAACAAATGTTTTCACAACCATCACTGCCCCATCTTCCGTCTTAATGGGCGATTCATGGTCATTAAAGATTGAACTAAATCAATAGTACCTGCACTATGCGTCCTAACTCATATTTAAGAATTTGTAAATGATGAACTAGTATTTGTAAAAACAGAGTAATGGTTGTGATGTTAGTTCTATAATATATCATTAACATCTTCATAATAAGAAATTGCCTTTCAGGGTACCCCATCGATTTATCACTAATCTGCAGTGACCCTAAGATTTTTGTAAGGGGCGAGAAACCTAGGTCGGGTAGGCCAGCGGATGCTGCGGTAGGCCAGCGGATGCTGAGGTACGCCAGCAGATGCTGAGGTAGGCCAGCGGATGCTGAGCTCCAGCAGATGCTGAGGTAGGCTAGCGGATGCTGAGGTAGGCCAGTGGATGCTGAGGTAGGCCAGCGGATGCTGAGGTAGGCCAGCGGATGCTGAGGTACGCCAGCAGATGCTGAGGTAGGCCAGCGGATGCTGAAGTACGCCAGCAGATGCTGAGGTAGGCCAGCGGATGCTGAGCTACTCCAGCAGATACTAAGGTAGGCTAGCGGATGCTGAGGTAGGCCAGCGGATGCTGAGGTAGGCCAGCGGATGCTGAGGTAGGCCAGCGGATGCTTAACTATTAAAAGGATCATAATGTAATTAAGGTCTGAGTCAGGAGTCACCTTGTTTCCTGACGAATAAACTACCAAGACCACCACAATGTTTTCATAACTTTACAGAGGTAGTGTACAATCCCTCTCTTGAGACTAGTTCAGGTAAGCAATTATTCATCCTGTAAAATATATTCTCATTATTATCTTGCAATCAACATTATTATTGAATTAAATTTTTACTATTAAGACTCATTAGGAAACAAAATAAATGTCTTGTTACGCAGATCTAAGTCATAGGACGACCACATAGTTTCTCTTAGTTGTCCTTATTACTAGATTAAAAATAATCCTTAAAACTGCTAAGTCTTACATGAAAGAAGAGGAAAGGCATTTGCTGCTTTCATGTTTATTGCATTTGGTAAATTTGTTCATTTTATTCAAGAGGAAGGGTTCTTAACCAGGGGTATCCATACCCCTGATTAGAACCAAATAATGTGGGTATGGAGACTCAATCTCTGAAGAATTTGCCGTTTTTCTATAAATAGGATAAAATCTTCAAGATTTTCTTTCAGATGTTCCGTTCCTAGTTATCCATATGGGCAATCAACTAGGATCTGTAATCATAAAAGGTTAGGAACCCCAGTTCTAGAGAATATGCTTATTGATAGAGGAATAACTCATGAAATTGTTTAAGACACCAGTAGCCAAGAGTTGGGTGGGATTGAAAAAATGTAATTGTTATATCATAAACAATAGTGTAAGACAAGGTGGCATCCTCCCACCATTACTTTTAAATTATATATTGATGACGTTATTAAAAACATTGGCTCTATGGAAGTGGGAAATAGGTTCTATTTTCTTAGAGTAAATATCATAGGATATATAGATGATACTCTTCTTTTGGTTGATTCAAATAAGGATTAAAAAAAATAATTCATTGTTTTTTATGGAAAAATGCATTATTTTAATTTACAAATGTGAGGTATTACTTGAGAATACCAGAAGATCTAGTATTCTGGATATTATTATTATTATTAATCATTATGAAACTGTGGGACATTTTATATATTTAAGTCACTACTTACAAAGTGATTCGTTTGATAATGAGGAAGTTGACTACAAATGTTTTATGCAATATCTAATTGTTTTTGGTGAATTTTAAAACGATTTTTTTAATTAACTTGTTTTTATTTAAAGCATATTTCATCCTTAATTATAAAATTGTGGTAAAAGTTTTAGTTATAAGTATTGCAATATTTTTTTATTAATTTGGGCATAATTCGTTGGCTACAAAGCCATGAGCCGAAGAAAGGTATACTTATATACCTGGAGTATACCTGGAGGGTGTTCTGGGGGTCAACGCCCCCTTGGCTAGGTACATGTGACAGTTACAAATATTCCAGCATTTATTTTTTTAACCTTATTTGAGAGTGTATGTAATGAGGGGTGTGCACTGTACTCCATCTTATGAAATAAACTTTACCGATTCATATGGTTACATAACGATATCTCTTTATTTTTTCTTATTTTCTCATTGACAAGACTTTCACTTATTTCTCATAACTAAAAACTATTGTGGAATTTAATTTAGAGTACAGAAGCTACGTCTCTCTCAGTAACTCTCCCCTGGTTACAACGTTTCACCCACTAGTGAACATTTTTCAGGCACATCACCCGCAGGCGAAAAGTGTCAGTCAAGGACTCGTATAGTAACTAACATCTTTTTTCACCACTAGTCAGCGTCCTGCCTCCAGCTTTACACTTATTAAATTATTATTTACTCTGAGATCAGCTCTAGAAATATTATTATACCATTAATACCTCTCAATAAATATTTATTTTAATTGTAAAGTCGATGGAATAACAACAATAAATATTATTATAATTAAAATTTGTTGATTGTGTGAAGCACTATATATATATAAAATATTATATTTTAAATTTCATTGATAAAACGAATAAAAAAACAAATACACAGGGCCAAATTTTCTGTATATTCTGATGAGTATATCTCTCTTTATGCGTATCCACTGAGGACAGCAGTGTATGCACACTGGAGGGATGTATATCTCTTTGTTTATATATTCTTAGACTACTTTAACCCCTGTATTTTCGATTGATAAACAGGTCACAGGCAGCCTTAATGATCCTCTTGCAGTCGATAGGCTTTACACCTCACTGGCCAACCAATCCACAGGAGCAGGAAATACATTGAAAGATGTATTTCACTCGGTGTATATATGCCAAGAGTTTCCTTAATCCCTATTGTAGGGATTAAAGTAATCTAGTTTGAATAACCCTATTGTAGTCGATAGTCTTTAAATCCCATTAACCAAACTAACACGGGGGAAGATACGTACACCTCGAGGGGTGTTTTTGAATGATGATACAAAGGTTGCAAGCAGAATTAATGATGAATATATACATCGAGAGGCGTATATCTCTCAGAAAATATAAACAGATAATTTACTATAAACCCATTGTTATGGAATAAAAATTTCTTCACTATCGGTGAGGTGGTTAATAATAGTTGAAGTAATAAATATCCTTGAAATCCAGTCAACCACTTAACGAGTTAGATTCATAGAATACACATTGTATATTTTCTGCTAAGTACATGATATTTCTAGTCATGTTGGGAGATGTACTGAGAGAATGCAGACGTACACCTGGATGACAGTGATCGTCACGACAACGGAGTAGAACCATTGTCAGTCGAAGAACCAGAAGTGTACAAAGCTGCCATGTCCTTGCCTCCGGGATATTTTCACGGGATTAAAGCCACAGCACATCAAGCAAATGCTCAACCCAGGAGTCGGAGATGTCGCAGAGCGTCTCCTGTCAGAGCTCACAAGATTTGCCAATATTTGTCTCACCGGTGGTGTTCCCGAGACCGTTATTCCTCTCGTTTTTTTTTTTTATGCATCGCTCTCTTCCATGGAATTTACCTGGAGTAGGTTCCGGAGCTCCCCCCCCCATCCCCGCAAGCAGGTCCCAGACCAGGCCTCCTGGTTGCTGGCCTGATCGATCAAGCTGCTAATACCGCCGGACCCAGGCTGTTTGTTGATAATATTCCTTATGAGTGAAGGGCGTTGAAGAGCCATGGTCCCTTAATTGTTAACACTTGCTGAGTTCGCTGTCAGTGACCTCATCACTTCCCTGTTTTTTTTATTGGAGGTATCCTGCACTGTCTACCAAGTCTCTTATATTCAGAAGCAGTTATTTCTGTGTCCAGGTTTGGGATCTATCCCTCCAGTATCCTTCAGACGTAGTTTATAAGGCATCTTCCTTGCCTACGTTCTAAGTAGCATAGTTCTAGGACTGCTGAAGCACTTAGAGGAAAGCACCCTGCCAGGGAAACCTTTGTCCCCACTGTGGAACCACTGATTGTGCAAGACTCGGACATTTACAAAGCAATAATGTCTTTCCCGTCCGGCTGTGCTGGGGGTTACACTGGAATAAGGCCACAGCATTTAAAGGAAATGGTTAATCGGTTCACGACCAAAAAAATCGCCAAATTTTTGCATCTGGCCTTGAACACAATCGGGTGCCGAACAAACAACCGCGCCAAATTTCACATTCCGCGCCATTTGATAACGTCGTCTCTCATTTCCGTAACGTTTTGATGTGAAGGAAAAGACAAGTCACATTAGATGGGTTTATGGTGAAGTTTTTTCCACCAGCTAAACGAGAGAAAACACCTGAAGGAGAACGTTCCTCCATCGCGGAGGCGGACTCTCATCCTCAAAACAGTGACCTCCTCCCCACTTATCTTCCTTCTCATTTCCTTCACGACACAAGTCCACTCAACCAAGGTTAGTTTTCTTGCTTGTTTACACTATGTTTTTTTCTATTATTAAAGTGTTTTTCTTCATTAAACTGAGCATTGTTTTGTATAATTAAGGAATTTTCAAACTTTTAATTTTCTTTCTGTGTTAAAACTCTTAAAAAAACTGTTTTCAGCGAACAGTTCGTAGGGGTCTGGAACGGATTAATCGTATTTACATACAATCCAATGGGAAAATTAGGTTCGGGTCACGACCAAATCGGGTCTTGAGGTTCCACTGTATATATTATTGTTTTTATTAACACATCGGCCATCCCCCACCAAGGCAGTGTGAACCGGAAAAGAAAAACTTTTATCATCATTCACTCCATTGCTGTCTTGCCAGAGACATGCTTACACTACAGTTATAAAACTGCAACATTAACACCCCTCCTTCAGAGTGCAGGCACTGTACTTCCCATCTCCAGGACTCAAGTCCGGCCTGCCGGTTTCCCTGAATCCCTTCATAAATGTTACCTTCCTCACACTCCAACAGCACGTCAAGATCTAAAAACCATTTGCCTCCATTCGCTTCTATCTAACACGCTCACACATGCTTGCTGGAAGTAGAAGCCCCTCGAATACAAAACCTCCTTTACCTCCTCCCTCCAACCTTTCCTAAGCCGACCCCTACCCCGCCTTCCCTCCACTACAAATTTATACACTCTCGAAGTCATTCTATTTTGTTCCATCCTCTTACATGTCCAAACCATCTCAACAACCCCTCCTCAGCCCTCTGGATAATAGTTTTGGTAATCCCGCACCTCCTCCTAATTTTCAAACTACGAATTCTCTGCATTATATTCACACCACATTTTGTGAAAGAGGCCAGCCTATCACAGTTTCAGAAATTAATAAATAGTAACCATTAATAATAAAAGCAGTAAATATTTTTCCCCTATCCCATAAACACACAATGAGAAGCAGGGGCGCCACGAGTACACTGAGACAACACAATAAGTGTCCGGGGGACCAAAGACTGTTCAATTGCATCCCAGCATACATTAGGGGGATTACCAACAGACCCCTGGCTGTCTTCAAGAAGGCACTGGACAGACACCTAAAGTCAGTACCTGACCAACCAGGCTGTGGTTCGTACGTTAGTTTGCGTGCAGCCAGCAGTATCAGCCTGATTGTTCAGACCCTGATCCACCACGAAGCCTGGTCTCAGACCGAGCCGAGGGGGCCTAGTGGGTAAAGCCTTGCTCACGCACGAGCCGGTCAATCCCGTGGAGCAGAAACATTTCAAGGTCACATACACACACACATATATACAACAGGCCATGTCTATGACAGCCTAGGACAAAATGTAATAACAACAATTTAGATCCACACTAGCCAAGGTTTGAACATGAAAGTGCAAAGGTTGACATGACTGTCGAGCTAAGGAGTATGTCCTACGAGGAGAGGTTAAGGAAAATCAACCTGACGACACTGGAAGGCAGGAGAGATAGGGGAGATATGATAACGACATATAAAATACTGAGAGGAATCGACAAGGTGGACAGAAACAGGATGTTCCAGAGATGGGACACAACAACAAGGGGTCGCAGTTAGAAGCTGAAGACTCAGATGAATCATAGGTATGTCAGGAAGTGGAACAGTCTGGGAAGTGATGTAGTGAAAGCAGGAGCCATACATAGCTTTAAGAAGAGGTATGATAAAGCTCATGGAGCAGGAAGAGTGACTAGTAGCGACGGGGCCAGGAGCTGTGAATCGACCCCTGCAACCACAAATAGGTAGGTACCCACACTATCACTCGACCACTGCAACCACAAATATGTTAGTACAAATAGGCGAGTACAGCATGACTCTACCCCTGAAATCACAAATAGGTAGGTACACACACACACACACTATCTTCCAGCCCCTACAAAATTAATTAGTTAATTACACTGTAGACTAGAGGCTTTCCAATCTGTAATCAGCTCTTGCAATCCAATTTGCTCTTGCTAATCAACTATTAATAACAGACAATTGGGCTCTGGAACTGAGATTGTTTTAATTGTTCAGATTGCTAACTTTGTACTGTGAAAACTGAGTCAACTCCAGGGTAAAAGCTCTGTTTTTAATTCATTCTCTAGTCTCTCTTTCATTCTCCCTCCCTCCCTCCCGCCCTCCTCCCTCCTCTCCACCATGGAAATAAAAACAATAAAAATTATGATAGACAGAACAGTCATTTATCCCAACAAAATTTGCAGCCTTTTTTTCCAGAAATCATAAAAATCGCGTCTATGTGGAAATACTGTCATCTACATAATACTCTCTACAAAGTGTGATTTTTGTTGATGTCAGGGAGATTGGAATTCTCAAAACGAAGAATCCCAGATTTTAAGGGATATGAGGGATATTATCATAAAAGTGTAGTTATGTATCAAGATATCAAATTATGCAACTACGCCGTCAAGATATCAAATTATGCAACTACGCCGTCAAGATATCAAATTATGCAACTACGCCGTCAAGATATCAAATTATGCAACTACGCCGTCAAGATATCAAATTATTCAACTATGCCGTCATTTACAAAAACTCGGAAATAGCAACTAAAATAGCTGATCCTCTTAAAAGAAAAAAAATGGAACTATGCTAAACCAAAACCTCGATTTTTAACATTTCAAGAGGAAAATTGCAACTGGATATCATTAGCAATTTCACTATGCAATACGTGCTTGTGACTAATTAAACCGTAATAGAAATAGTGGATTTTCAATCATTTTTCACTGGTTAATTATTAAAGCTTATAAAGGCATTTTTGTTTCTGTTTTTGTCTCTGAGTTACTGGAAGAGCCATAGTGAATTTCAGGCGTAGCCAGTATGGGTTTGTGTCTCTTATCGGCAAACCGATAATCGAAGGCGTATCTTGCAGACATTGCACAGCCATCTAGAAGAATGCAACTTTTCAGTCCTTGATGACGACAGGAGAATGTAACAGTAAACGGTAAAGCCTGATTGAGTCTCGTGGCAAGGAAACTTTCTCTTATTTTCTTCGTTAGGATGAAATAATGTAAAGTTGATTATTCAATAAGAGTCTGGATGGTCTAGGTAGCTTCTGTGATATTACGAGGATATATCCATCCTGAGATCTTTGAGTATCATGCAATCCCTTGTGTACTGAAGCTAAGGGTTACAAAAAATAGGAAAGGTATCATTTTTCGACCTAAGAGCCTTGCATTCTATCTTTCGTTCCTCATAGAAGCGTCATAGAAATGGCTGATCATGTCAATTTTGTCAAAGCTTCACAGGTTAAAGTTGTATGGTTTGATGACCTTGAGAAAAAAGACCTCCATTTTGAGAATGCTTAAGAAGAGATCATAATGACTATCTTTTACTATTTTCCCGTTCAACGCTGAAACTGTCAGCTGACCAGTAGTTCCAGACTTCATCTTGAACTGACTCAACTCCTTGGAATCCACTAGTAATGGATCACCAATTCAGCTTCCCATTGCTATATTTACACCTCCACTTGTATATCTGCTGAAGGTGATGCTGGTAAAGAAGCTGTCAGTATAAATAACTGTGATTTCTGATTCTGTCAGAGTGTTATTCAAAGCAATAACAGTTGTAGAGGTGTCATTTATGTCCAGCTCCTCAACTGTCAACTGGATTTGATGTGCTACAAAAAAATTGAGGCACACAGGTGGTACATGATTAAGCAGCGTATGAAGCCATTTGCACTTTATTACTAATTAATACCTGTGCCATTGTTCGTGACACCACACACTAATTCACAATGACAGATCTCTATGCAGGTCGTAATATTGTCGATTCTTGATTTCCACTATAAAGTTTTACTATATTATACGTGTATAGTATCTTGTAAATAATATATAACATATAAGTTCAGGCAGGTAAAGTTTCAAATGTCAACAAGTTACTTAAGAACAGTTGATTGTTCAGGAAATAAACATACCCAAGTACATTTAGGAAGGTGAATACAGCAGTAACAGCCTGGTTGATCAGATCCTGATCCACCACGAGGCCTGGTCTCAGACCGAGCCTTGGGGACGTTGACCCCGAAACTCCTCTCAGGTATATATATATATATATATATATATATATATATATATATATATATATATATATATATATATATATATATATAACATCATAACTGAAGGAACGAACGTGTTCCTTTAATGGCAGTGCACCGCTGTAGAATATGATTGCATAAATTTTAAGAATGAATTGGGACCTGTCATCCCCACTCTTTCACCTCCTGCTTTCTCCTTTAAGGCTCCTCTCTTTCTCTGCCTCCTATCTTTTCTTTTACTCTTGGGCTGTAATAAAAATTTCAAAATATAATAAACGGAAATATCCTTAAAGGATGTATTTAACAAAGTCTATGACTAGAGGTATTATCCTAGAGTCCTCAAGCAATAACTTGAGAACCCAGGAGTTGGAGCTATGAGGACAACCCTCATGTTGGTCTGAGCTAGGACTCAACAGTTGGTTTGTCTCACATTCAAGTGGAAATATCCTCTAAGCCGAGAGCCCAGGAGCTAAAGTTCATCCTCTGTTTAACTCTCCATTAACATAAGAACATATGAAGGAAGTAACACTGCTGCAGGTCTACTGGCCCGTGCTAGGCACGTCTTACTCACACCCACCCCACCCAACTACAAAAGTTTTTCGGAGTTTGTTCCTCTCATCCAAACCTCTATTTCCAAACCAATATTTTCTTGTATCTTTTCTAAATCTAATTTTTCCAACATGGATCCATTACTGCGAGTCCTGTCTTGCTTAGATATCACTATATAACAAAATTTCACTTTTGTGGTTATCCTGGGAAATAAGCAGCATTTCCCAATTTTTATAACAAAACAAAATTAAAATAAAACAAGTTTGATCCCATAACTTTGATTTTGTGGTCAGGAAACTTCTGCAACACTTTCAAGAAAGACTGATGTAAAACTTATGTTCTAGGGTTTTGCTTGGCAAATATAAAAACAGGAGCTCACAAACCAGAATTTAAGTCAGCTCTGGCTACCCAAGAAGACACATTAGAAGTGAAATTGCAGATGCATTCTGCTACATATGTGGTCAATTCATTAAGACAAGAGCAAAGAAGTTCTCTGTAACAGCTTCTAAAACAAAAATTATAAAGCTTACCAAGCATATTTTGGCATGCCAGTTGGGGACCCAGACAAGACCTGGGCACCTCATGTTGTGAGCATTGTAAGAAAACATTGGAAGGTAAGAAAGTCTTTAGTTATATGAAAGATAAAATATTGAATACGAACAATTTTTAAATTAAATGTATGTAACAGAAACTAATTATTTTGATCTTTTACTGAATGGTATAGAGGAGAAAAAAGAGCCATGAAGTTTGGTGTTCCTAGAATATGTCGTGAACCCACTGATCACTCAACCACTGCTACTTCTGCCTGGTGGATCCTTCCACACGCTGAACTGGGAAAAAATGCGCCTCTTATTTCTTATCCAGACCTTCCCTCTTCTATTGCCCCAGTACCACACAGTGGTGATCTTCCTGTACCTACACCTCCAGAAAGAAGTCAACCGTCAGAAGAAGAAAGCAGCAAATCAGAAAATGAAGAGCACAGTGAACAAGACTATTAATCTTACAGATGCAGCTGTTGGGAGGAATCCTTACTACTCAAACCAAACAGTCCTCAAAAACTTTATCAGAGATCTTGGTTTGATAAAGTCAAATGTTGAGCCTTTGATTTCAAGGCTCAAGGAGTGGATGAAAGTTTGCAAGTGACAAGCCAAAGAAAACGTCACCAATATTTCTCAAGCTTCTTCACTAATGAAGACAGGTTGTGCTACTGTAATGATGTATCAGCCCTGTTTGATGCAATTGGAATTGCATGCAATCCAGATGAGTGGAGACTCTTCATTGACAGCTCCTCCAGAGAACTAAAAGTTGTACTTCTGCACAAGTATCCATCTTAAGGAGGACTACAACAGTGTCAAACTTCTACTGGAAGCTTTGAACTATGATAAGTATGGCTGGGAGGTTATTGGAGACTTCAAAATGGTGGCATTTTTGATGAGACTCCAAGGAGGTTTTATCACTTTTCCCCGTTATCTCCGTCATTGGGATAGTAGAGACAGAGCAGCACATGACCAGAGGAAGCACTGGCCTCAAAGGACTGAGTTCTCAGTAGGAAGACATAATATCAAACATAAATCATTGGTGAATCATCAAAAGGTTCTGTTCCCTCCATTACACATTAAACTAGAGATAATGAAATAATTTGTTACAGCTCTTGACAAAGAGTCTTCAGCCTTCATGTATCTTCAAGACTTCTTTCCCAAGCTGTCAGAGGCAAAGGTAAAGGAATTTCCAAAGAAGCTCACAGAGAAGGAAAAGGAATCCTGGGAGAGTTTTGTTGCTGTAGCACAGAGCTTTCTGGGCAACAACAAGGCTGACAATTATGTGGAACTTGTTGAGACCTTGGTTAAAAGCTATGGTCAGATGGGCTGTAGGATGTCCTTTAAGGTCCATATCCTTGATGCTCATCTTGACAATTTCAAGGAGAATATGTGAGTATAATCAGAGTAACAAGGGCAGCGCTGCCACCAAGATATAATGGACTTTGAACACAGATATCAGGGATCTTATAATGAAAACATGATGGCATACAACATTTGTGGGCTTAAACGGGAAAGTGATTTGTTGCTGCTCGCAAATCTAGAAAAACTGCTCATTTTTAACTTTGTAAATATGTTTCAGAAAGTTTAAAATAAAATTTGTGTAAATTTTATTTATGTATATTTTATTTATTTTATTATATGTTTTGTTTTACATCCAAAACTAGCAAAAAATATTGAAATTTAGCCATTTTTTGTCAAAAATACATCCTATAAACCACAAAAGCAAAGTTTAAAAGGAATAATGGGCATTTTCTATTGCTTTGCAATATAAGGAGTTGAAAAATAACACTTACTTGCCAGGAACAAAATTGTGTTACATAGTGTATTTTTAGCACGTTATTTACATCCGCTTTATTTATTTCTGATTTTCATTTATACACGTCAGTCATATTTCTCCAATTTCTAGAGAGTGCAGATTGAGTGCCGTCAGTCTATCCTAGTATCCTAGATTTCTGACACATGGGATCAACTTTGTCATCCTCCTCTGTACGTTTTCCAGTTTAATCCTGTATTAATGTTGGTAGAATTACCCACAATATGTTAAGTAAAAGGACACAAGTGCAAATAATGTGACATTTTATTGTGGCAACGTTTCGCTCTCCAGGAGCCAAGTATAACTTGAGTTGAGAATTGTCAGGTAAGACGACATAAGTTGAGAGTTGAAGTATAACTTGAGGACTCCTGTTATTTATACTTCTTGATATGAAGCCAAGAATTCTGTTAAACTTATTGCAAACACTTTCCATCTGTGTTCTTAGCTTTAGATCCCTTCTAACCAGAACTCTTAAATCTTTTTCGTATTCAGAATGACTGAGATCTACATTATTTAAAGTGCCAATTTTTTCAAAGCTTAGAACTTTTTATTTGTCTATATTAAACTGCATCCGGCACTTCTCTGACGACTGCAACAGCGTATTCAGATCTTCCTGCAGCGCTCTAGTGTCCTTGTCAGAATTTTATCCGACAGCTTGATTTGGTGTCATCTGCAAACTTGCTCTTATCGCTATTTATTCTCTCATCTGTGTCGTTTATACTATGTTACTCACAATATGCACATCTATTTATTGCCCACTCATCTTCTAGGCAAAATGCCACATATGATTGGGACCCTCCTCAATTAGAGCTAATTAAATCTGTAGCTATCCTGTACTTATCTAGCAGCTCCTGTCTCCTGCACTTCTCAATATCGTTTCCACCAGCACATATTATCCAACCTGTTGACTATGTCAACAACATTAGCTCCTAGATAATACAACTTGTGGAGAAATTTCTCTAGAAAGGGAGTATCGCTCAGCCCCCTTCATCCCCCTGAGGACTCGAAGGACTCAGCCCTCCCTGAAGAGGGGCTGATAGCCTCTCTTGCTTCCTGATCAACAGTTTGAATGGACGCATATGTGTCTACCATCATCACAGTCACGCCACCTCTTCTTGCAGAGCAGTGTTCGTTGCAATACAAATGACAGTGAAACGAGAGTAATAACTCTCTTTCACTTAGCAGGAAAATTAAAGGAGAACCCTGCACCACTTTACTACAATGTGGGACTAAGTTAACTGTCGTCTAAAGCTAGACAAGAAATCGACCATCTTGTATTGAAAACTGTGACGATGTTTAGCAAGAAGAGAAAGAACGTTGACTTCATCATTTCAGGGCTAGAACGAGGGTAGAACACAGAACGAGGGTAGAGCACAGAACGAGGGTAGAGCACAGAACGAGGGTAGAGCACAGAACGAGGGTAGAGCACAGAACGAGGGTAGAGCACAGTAGTGTCACGCGGGCATCGCCCCCTGAACAAACGGACAGTAGTGATCAGTGCGTTTTTGACTCTTGTTCATTTGACAATTCAAAATTTCGCGGTAGAACATTAAGCAGTGAAGTGTAATCGGTCTTCCTGTTGTGATAATACCACGAAACTAAAGACAAATCTTGGAACTGAACAGTGTAGTATAATCGTGCAAGTGAATACAGAACAATCCCAGTGGATGCCAGTGCCACATTCCCAGAGACACTCCGCTCCAATCAAGACACCGATAACGGGGTCGAATTTTCCCTACTACAAGCCAGAGAAAAATTTTGGGTTACATACAAATACCCAGGTAAGTCTAGACATACTTACTCCTAGTTAGGTTGGCTGCAGCTGATAGATAGGGGCGTGTCTTGCCTGGATTTATCAATAGATTGGTGGATAATTGAGCCCAACCAAGTGAATACAACTCCATTCAGCATTACGTATAGAGTGTTAAATGCTGAAATATACGATCCTTTGGGGCAAATTTATAAATAATATTACTTATTCCTCAACAGCTACAGTATGGCAATATCCTGATTCAAATCAAAGGAACGTTTTGGGTGAAGCTGTGAAACGGTCGAATCAACACTGAAGCTAAGTATATTTCATTTATGTCTTTAAATATACTTAGCTGGTAATATTCTCCCTAAACTCTTGTCTTACCCTCCTATCTATGTTACAGAAGAAACATGTGCAACACTTGGGTATCTTTACTGAGGAAACGTTTCGCGGCAGTGGCTTCATCAGTCCATTCAAAGTAGAATGGTGAAGAACAGGAGGAGTTTGAGGTAATCAGTCCCTCAGCCTTGAGGCGATGTAATCAGTCTATCAATCTTGAAAAGAACACAGCATATGTCGAAGAAGTAGCTTATATACTGTAGACAGGTGAGGTGCAGCAGTCCTAGGTGGTATCACACTTGACAAGTCCAAAGTAGGTCATGACTAAAAGTTAGGCAAGTGAAGAATTCCGTGTATTAAGATCCCAAGATGCTGCTGTCTGCCGCGTGATGATAACTCGAGTAGTGATAGGAATGGTGCGACGGGTGGCGACTGAAACCTATGTGGAGGGCAGGCGGAGGTTATGATAATGTTGGTGGCCAGCCGTTGAATGGGTGAGAGTACGGTGGGGGTGATGGCGCTTGGGAAAGATGGGGTGGGTGCTTCTCACCCAGTCTATACAAGTGAATTCATAATTTTATGTGAGGGCCGCATCAATTTCCTAGAAGGGTCACATGTGCCCTCGGGCTGCAGATTGGGGACCCTGGTCTAGGCTGATTTCTTAGAACTTTCTTCATTGTCTTGTGCTCTGCGGCTTCCATGTTTCAGAGTTTGCTCTCTATTAGAGGTAATATTTCTAGATTGCTCCTCCCAGAGGAAGCCTCACAGTTCGTACCTAACAGGCGTGTGTGTCTAGCATTACAAATATAAGGAGAGAAGTAAGTAATCGATCGCTAGCGCACTCAGCTCACATGATGTCCCTAGTACGACTGATAAACATTAGGACACGTTTCCATAGGATACGTGCCGTCCCTGTTCACCTATTAGTAAAATGGGTACCTGGATATTAGTCAACAGGTGTGGGTCGCATCCTGGGACAAAACTGACCTAATTTTCCCAAAATGCTCTGCATAACAAGGGGCTTTCTATATAGGTTATGTCATTGATGTCAGCTAGGCTTGTATACCTTGTACATGTACTTGTAGAAATAAATATATTATAATTAATGAACCTGAATGTTATACGAATGCAGTTAGAAACAAGAGATCTATCATTCACTATAACATAAACGTAGATAAGTACGCAAATGGAGCAACTATGTGAATAGACTGACTGTTGCAGTAGTAGCCAGGTTTTGGCTTGGTTACAAGTGCTTCTGGCAGTTTGACAGACACAGATGACGATCAAACCAAACGCAAAGTATGTGACCAGCCTTGTGGTCACTATCCTGAACTCTGTGCTTTAGTGTCAACCTATTGAGGCATATAGGGATAAACAGTATAATAACCTATGTGATATATTAAGATATATTATTAATGACAATGAGATGTCACGCATATTAAGTAAATTTCCTAAATTTTGTTTGCAACAGATAAGTTAGTTTATTCAGGTATACACAAATACAGTTACATAGATTATCATACATGTGTGTAGAGAACCTGGGATAACCCAAAAAAATTCTAAGTGATTTATTTCCATTATTTCCAGATGTATTCCTGTTAACAATTTAGGGGCCTAGTTCCTAGGCCTTTCGTGTATCCACATGCTCTTGCGCTGCCGTCCTCAGGATGGATATGGAGTGCACAATAAACTAGCCACTTCGGTGGCACAATCTCTAAACCCAGCATCACGATATTTATAAGTTTAATTTTCGCACGTAATTCTTACTAAAATGAGATTAATGTAAGATGACTTAGGTAGGAATGGGCAAAATTTAATGCGTAAATTATAATAGGTTTTGTTTATTTTGTTTAGGCTGCTAAATATGTTTCGATACGAAATTAAAAATTCTATATTATATAACTCTCAGAAATATATCTTTCACTGCGTAGAGATTTTCTTCGGAAATACATTTTCTGAATAATTCTCGTGTCTGACCAACAGTCGTTATCAATAAAATGTTCATGTATCTTTAAAAAAAAGCTACGTTTTAAAATCGCTTATAAGCACAGGAAGATTTGCGAACATTTCGAACCAATTAAACGCACATAAGAACAATAATAGCTAGGCACTATATGAAGTTATATTAAACAGAATAAAAGGGATTTTCAAGCGTGATAAGCAGGGAAATACCCGTCTGGCACCTCGGTAAGGACACAAGCTGTGGCTACAATTAATCACTCATTAGGGCTAGGAGGAAGCTCCGGGAACGAGGTAACAACCTCGTTAGAGGTCCGTCCATCAGCGCTACCAGCCACTGACCTGCTCATGCTGCCGGGGCTACACCCTCGTCGTTACCGTCAGGAAATTGTCTCTTCCAGAAGTAGTGGTGGGGATGGGTGCCTGGTGGTGAGGACGGAGGGGGGGGATGGTGGTGACAGTGAGGGATGGTGGTGAAGGTTGGAGGTGAAAGATGGTTGAAATAGTGAGAGGTGGTGAGAGATGGGGGAGGTGGTGAGAGATGGGGGAGGTGGTGAGAGATGAGGGAGGTGGTGAGAGATGAGGGAGGTGGTGAGAGATGGGGAGGTGGTGATAGATGAGGGATGTGGTGAGAGATGGGGGAAGGTGGTGAGAGATGAGGGAGGTGGTGAGAGATTAGGGAGGTGGTGAGAGATGGGGGGAGGTGGCGAAAGATGGGAGACGTGGTGAGAGTTAGCGATGAGTAATATTAGGTGTGATGATAATCAATACTAACGAGTAAGTAGAGAAATATTATGGACACTTGGTAATACAGAACAAGATCTGGGTAAAGTTGAAATATATATCATTGTCAAGAATGACGTGAGACACAGACGTGACAATAGTTGCATGAACCGGTTCATCATTACAGTAAACTAGCATTAAAATTTTGAAATTAATCAGATGAGACATTCTAATGTTGAACCTGATCAGATGAGACATTCTAATGTTGAACCTGATCAGATGAGACATTCCAAACCATACCACGGGTGGGGTTCGAACCCGCGGTATGGTTTGTTTGCAATCGTGTCATTACGATTTCGAGAGACATTCCAAATTTGAACCCGATCAGATGAGACATTCCAAAACTGAACCTGATCAGATAAGACATTCTCAAGTCGAACTTGATCAGATGAGACATTAGAAAAAGGAACAAAACTCAATAGAGAAACCTCCTGGACCTCAGGAAAGTATATATGTTACTTACGGTAGTCCATTGTTTCTTACCGACTTTCTCAAAGGAACAACGAGAGATTAGATTAGCATTATGGATTAGCATTAAGGCGATTAAGTTGCACGGATTTTGTGCGCAGTAAAGAGAACGTCCGTCAGAAGGACAGTTTTTAGATAAGATACGTCTACCGTCGCAAGAAAGATATATTAATACATAGAGCGCAGATTATATGGTGTTATGTTTCATGGACATTAAACAACTATGTATTTTATTGTTTATGAGAATTAAGAAAGCAATTTACAATGGCTTTTTCGTATACGGTCTTCATTGGAGAGACTCAAATGCATATTGCAAACAAACCATACCACGGGTGGGGTTAGAACCCGGGATCAGAGTCTCAAAACTCCAGACCGTCGCGTAAGCCACTGGGCCAGCTGGCTTCAATAAGATTCATCCAACTAGGTATAATTCTACACCATAGTTAGGTTAGCATAGGCACCACTGTGTTCACAAACGCAAGTTTTTACAGACACAGTGGTGGCTAACCTTAATATGGTGTAGAAATATACCTAGTTGGATGAATCTTATTGAAGCTAGCTAGCCCAGTGGCTAACGCGTCGGTCTGGAGCTTTGAGACTCTCTGATCGCGGGTTCGAACCCCACCCGTGGTATGGGTTGTTTGCAGTCGTGTCATTACGATTTCGTGAGTCATACTGCTACCTTATGAAACGTGGATTATAATGAGACTGGCTTATAATGACTGTAATAGATGCGAATGATCTTGTCAATACTCAGCAGCCACACGTCAGTGTTTAACGCACTGACCTGTGAGTTTCAGGGCACACTCGCCATGGGTTCAATCCCTACCCGTTCCTTGATTTACTTATCAGCAGCAGTTCTTATTCAAGTTAAAATAATTCAATTAGATTTTGCCAGAGCGAAGCGGACATTACCACAACACTGGTATAGTAGGTCTGTAAAAGTGTCAGATAACTGCCAAGTATTCTTTCAATTATTTCTTAATGAAGAATTCTCAAACTGTATGCCCATATATATATTTAAAGTTATAAGAAAAAAGGAACACTACAGCAGGCCTACTGGCCCATGCGAGGCAGGTCCAATTCTCCCACCGGCTTAAGCCAATGCCTTGACCTAGTCAGGTCAATCACATTCACTTAAGGGAGGAGCACGGGATCTGACCTAGTAGCACAAGTTACAAGGAGGATCGACCTTTTGAAGAAGTAACAGAAGCTGGTGATTTGTACGACAAGTCTAAGGAAATGATTTCATTGTTCAGGGTCGTTGATCATACTGTCACACACACGGAACCGCAAACAGAGTAGCACACAGAAAGTAGCACACACAGTAGCACACGGAGAGGAGCACACAGAGAGTAGCATACAAGCATCAGCACACACAGTAGCACACAGAGAGCAGCACTCAGGGAGTTGCACACAAAGTAGCACACACAGAGCAGTACACAGGGAGCAGCATACATAGTACACAGAGAGCAGCACACAGGGAGCAGCACACAGGGAGCAGCACACAGAGAGCAGCACACAGAGAGCAGCACACAGAGAGCAGCACACAAAGTAGCACACAGAGAGCACACACACAGCAGCACACAGGGAGCAGCACACAGGGAGCAGCATACAGAGTAGCACACACAGCAGCAGAGCAGCATACATAGCACACACAGAGCAGCACACAGAGAGCAGCACACAGGGAGCAGCACACAGGGAGCAGCACACAGAGAGCAGCACACAGAGAGCAGCACTCAGGGAGTTGCACACAAAGTAGCACACACAGAGCAGTACACAGGGAGCAGCATACATAGTACACAGAGAGCAGCACACAGGAGCAGCACACAGGGAGCAGCACACAGAGAGCAGCACACAGAGAGCAGCACACAGAGAGCAGCACACAAAGTAGCACACAGAGAGCACACACACAGCAGCACACAGGAGCAGCACACAGGGAGCAGCATACAGAGTAGCACACACAGCAGCAGAGCAGCATACATAGCACACACAGAGCAGCACACAGAGAGCAGCACACAGGGAGCAGCACACAGGGAGCAGCACACAGAGAGCAGCACACAGAGAGCAGCACACAAAGTAGCACACAGAGAGCACACACACAGCAGCACACAGGAGCAGCATACATAGTACACAGAGAGCAGCACACGGGGAGCAGCACACAGGGAGCAGCATACAGAGTAGCACACACACAGCAGCAGAGCAGCACACAGAGTACCACACAGAGTACCACACAAAGCAGCACACATAGAGCAGCACACAGAGAGCAGCACACAGGGAGCATCACATAGAGTAGCACACAGAGAGCAGCATACAGAGTAGCACAGAGAGCAGCACACACAGATAACACACAGAGAGCAGCACATACAGAGCAGCACACACAGTAGCACACAGAGCAGCGCACACAGTAGCACAGAGAGAGCAGCACACAGGGAGCAACGCACAAAGTAGCACACAGAGAGAAGCACACAGAGAGCAGCACACAAAGTAGCTCACAGAGAGAAGCACACAGGAGAATCACACAGAGTAGCACACAGAGAGCAGCACACAGTGAGCAGCACACGTGCGTGATGAGGTATCACAGTGGGCGCCTGTGACGAGTGGTGTACCGCAGGGGTCAGTCCTAGGACCAGTGCTATTCTTGCTATATGTGAATGACATGACGGATGGGATAGACTCAGAAGTGTCTCTTTTCGCAGATGATGTGAAATTAATGAGGAGAATCACATCGGATGAAGACCAAGCAGGACTTCAAAGTGACCTGGACAAGCTTGACATCTGGTCTAGCAACTGGCTTCTCGAATTTAACCCCACCAAATGCAAAGTCATGAAGATCGGAGAAGGGCAAAGAAGACCGCTGACAGAGTACAGGCTAGGTGGACAAAGGCTACAAACCTCATCAAAGGAGAAAGACCTTGGGGTGAGTATAACACCAAGCACGTCTCCGGAAGCACACATAAACCAGATAACCGCGGCAGCATATGGGCGACTGGCAAACCTAAGATTAGCGTTCCGTTACCTTAACAAGGAATCGTTCAAGACACTGTATACCGTATACGTCAGGCCCATACTAGAGTATGCAGCACCAGTCTGGAACCCACACCTGGTCAAGCACGTCAAGAAACTAGAGAAAGTGCAAAGGTTTGCGACAAGGTTAGTTCCACAACTCAGGGTCTGTCTTATGAAGAAAGGTTGAGGGAAATAGGACTAACAACACTGGAGGAAAGAAGGGTCAGAGGAGACATGATAACGACATACAAAATACTGCGGGAATTGACAAGGTAGATAGTGACAGGTTGTTTCAGAGAGGGAACACAGAAACAAGGGGACACAACTGGAAGCTGAAGACTCAGATGAGTCAAAGGGATGTCAGGAAACATTTCTTCAGCCACAGAGTAGTCAGGAAGTGGAATGGACTAGAGAAAGATATAGTGGAGGCAGGAACCATACATAGTTTTAAGACAAGGTATGATAAAGCTCATGGAGCAGGGAGAGCAGAGACCCAGTAGCAGACAGCGAAGAGGCGGGGCCAGGAGCTGAGTCTCGACCCCTGCAACCACAATTAGGTGAGTACAATTAGGTGAGTACAGAGAGCAGCACACAGAGAGAGCACACAGAGTAGCACACAGAGCAGCACACAGAGTAGCACACAGAGCAGCACACACAGAGCAGCACACACAGAGCAGCACACACAGAGCAGCACACACAGAGCAGCACACACAGAGCAGCACACACAGCACCACTTGACTAATAGACAATGGGAATTTCCTTCCTACTTGTCTGTCTCATTCATTTAAACATAAACAAGTCACTACTGCAACTATAACCACAGTTTCTACCCTCACTCATAAACCTGATAATACATTTTAATGTGAAGAAGGAACTGATATTTAGCAGTGATGAACTCATACGCATATATTGCTCTAAACTGAATTACATGTCATTGTCCACATAATCCAGAGATGCCAATTGTTTTCTATGTCGTTGTAAGGTGGGGTCTTGACTTTCGATGAGATTGAAAAAAAAAAAACTTTTTTTCTTTCTATGATCTGTCACCACATAACCTGCTTTCTGTACATCACTCTCTCTTGCCTTCAACTGTGGATGTTGAGGGTCCTCCCCTTCACCTGTCTGGCTCACCAGCACACTCTTCAGTGACAGTCTCTGTGACCTGGTCACCAGCACACTCATCAGTGACAGTCTCTGTAACTTGCTCACCAGCACACTCTTCAGTGACAGTCTCTGTATCTTGCTCACCAGCGCACTCTTCAGTGACAGTCTCTGTAACTTGCTCACCAGCACACTCTTCAGTGACAGTCTCTGTAACTTGCTCACCAGCACACTCTTCAGTGACAGTCTCTGTATCTTGCTCACCAGCGCACTCTTCAGTGACAGTCTCTGTAACTTGCTCACCAGCACACTCTTCAGTGACAGTCTCTGTAACTTGCTCACCAGCACACTCTTCAGTGACAGTCTCTGTATCTTGCTCACCAGCACACTCTTCAGTGACAGTCTCTGTAACTTGCTCACCAGCACACTCTTCAGTGACAGTCTCTGTAACTTGCTCACCAGCACACTCTTCAGTGACAGTCTCTGTATCTTGCTCACCAGCACACTCTTCAGTGACAGTCTCTGTATCTTGCTCACCAGCACACTCTTCAGTGACAGTCTCTGTATCTTGCTCACCAGCACACTCTTCAGTGACAGTCTCTGTAACTTGCTCACCAGCACACTCTTCAGTGACAGTCTCTGTATCTTGCTCACCAGCACACTCATCAGTGACACAGTCTCTGTATCTTGCTCACCAGCACACTCTTCAGTGACAGTCTCTGTATCTTGCTCACCAGCACACTCTTCAGTGACACAGTCTCTGTATCTTGCTCACCAGCACACTCTTCAGTGACACAGTCTCTGTATCTTGCTCACCAGCGCACTCTTCAGTGACACAGTCTCTGTATCTTGCTCACCAGCGCACTCTTCAGTGACACAGTCTCTGTATCTTGCTCACCAGCACACTCTTCAGTGACACAGTCTCTGTATCTTGCTCACCAGCACACTCTTCAGTGACAGTCTCTGTGACTTGCTCACCTCAAGGCTGATCTCTACAATCTTTAATGTTAAATCTAACAACTCGAGTAATTCCTGAGCATTTTCACAGCGCAAGACACAGACAGTACAAGACAGACAGTAAAATTCACAGTACAAGAAACAGACAGTAGAAAACAGACAGTAAAAGTCACAGTTCAAGACAGACAGTGTAAGATACAGACAGTAGAAGACAGTAAAAGTCAAAATACAAGAAACAGACAGTAAAAGTCACAGTACAAGAAACAGACAGTAAAAGTCACAGTTCAAGACAGTGCAAGATACAGACAGTAGAAGACAGTAAAAGTCACAATACAAGAAACAGACAGTAAAAGTCACAGTACAAGAAACGGACAGTACAAGACACAGACAGCACAAGACACAGACAGCACGAGACACAGACAGCACGAGACACAGACAGCACGAGACACAGACAGCACGAGACACAGCACGAGACACAGCACGAGACACAGACAGCACGAGACACAGACAGCACGAGACACAGACAGCACGAGACACAGACAGCACGAGACACAGACAGCACGAGACACAGACAGCACGAGACACAGACAGCACGAGACACAGACAGCACGAGACACAGACAGCACGAGACACAGACAGCACGAGACACAGACAGCACGAGACAGACAGCACGAGACACAGACAGCACGAGACACAGACAGCACGAGACACAGACAGCACGAGACACAGACAGCACGAGACACAGAAAGCACGAGACACAGACAGCACGAGACACAGACAGCACGAGACACAGACAGCACGAGACACAGACAGCACGAGACACAGACAGCACGAGACACAGACAGCACAAGACACAGACAGCACGAGACACAGACAGCACGAGACACAGACAGCACGAGACACAGAAAGCACGAGACACAGACAGCACGAGACACAGACAGCACGAGACACAGACAGCACGAGACACAGACAGCACGAGACACAGACAGCACGAGACACAGACAGCACAAGACACAGACAGCACGAGACACAGACAGCACAAGACACAGACAGCACGAGACACAGCACAATATACGTACTATGTGCAAAAGGGACATACTAGAAGTCAATGTTTTAAGTTAATAAGAGAGAAGCCACATAATCCAGGTTATGTGTCTCGAGGGAGGGAGTCATTACCGACCCTCACTCCACTCTCATCATTTGCTGGTGTGAAATAAAAGCAGCCATACGGTGCCATTGCTTAAGGATCAAACTACTACGTTCCCCACACACAGCATGACAATTTATGACTAGGACAGGCGACACATCTGCCACCAGATACTGTTAAGAGAACTATGAGACCTTTCTGTACTCAAGCTAAAATTGCTTTTCCTATGAATGACAATTTGATAAGCGTCCATCTCCAGTCATATGTGCAATTACATGTTTTCTTGGACTCGTATTGCGACGCAGTAATGTTGAGGAAATGATATGTAAGGGGCTGACAGTAAATGTAAGGGAATAATTATCATAACGACCCTGGAGCTGATCACTACGTTTATGAAACTCGTCAAGAGGGTTATGGCGAGTACAAATGACAACTCTACCTCCATTACCTTCTACGTGAATTAAAGTTCGGTGACTCATAATTAGATTTAGGGACGTTACGTGTATGTTAACTCACTAAGTAGACTATCAGTGGTATACAATATCAACAAAGTGAAGAATTAGACACATGTGCAACATCTGGGAATCATTGTTTTGTAGACGATTAACAATCAAGTGGGTTTATTAATATAATACAAGGGCATATGAAGACTAGAAATATTTACAGAAGACAGTGGAAGACGAGGTTTTCAGTCTCTTAGCCTAGTAGCAGGTGATGAACAGTGGAAGACGAGGTGTTCAGTATCTTAGCCTAGTAGCAGGTGATGAACAGTGGAAGACGAGGTGTTCAGTATCTTAGCCTAGTAGCAGGTGATGAGCAGTGGAAGACGAGGTTTTCAGTCTCTTAGCCTAGTAGCAGGTGATGAGCAGTGGAAGACGAGGTTTTCAGTCTCTTAGCCTAGTAGCAGGTGATGAGCAGTGGAAGACGAGGTGTTCAGTATCTTAGCCTAGTAGCAGGTGATGAGCAGTGGAAGACGAGGTTTTCAGTCTCTTAGCCTAGTAGCAGGTGATGAGCAGTGGAAGACGAGGTGTTCAGTATCTTAGCCTAGTAACAGGTGATGAGCAGTGGAAGACGAGGTTTTCAGTCTCTTAGCCTAGTAGCAGGTGATGAGCAGTGGAAGACGAGGTGTTCAGTATCTTAGCCTAGTAGCAGGTGATGAGCAGTGGAAGACGAGGTTTTCAGTCTCTTAGCCTAGTAGCAGGTGATGAGCAGTGGAAGACGAGGTGTTCAGTATCTTAGCCTAGTAGCAGGTGATGAGCAGTGGAAGACGAGGTGTTCAGTATCTTAGCCTAGTAGCAGGTGATGAACAGTGGAAGACGAGGTTTCAGTCTCTTAGCCTAGTAGCAGGTGATGAACAGTGGAAGACGAGGTTTTCAGTCTCTTAGCCTAGTAGCAGGTGATGAGCAGTGGAAGACGAGGTGTTCAGTATCTTAGCCTAGTAGCAGGTGATGAGCAGTGGAAGACGAGGTTTTCAGTCTCTTAGCCTAGTAGCAGGTGATGAGCAGTGGAAGACGAGGTGTTCAGTATCTTAGCCTAGTAGCAGGTGATGAGCAGTGGAAGACGAGGTGTTCAGTATCTTAGCCTAGTAGCAGGTGATGAGCAGTGGAAGACGAGGTGTTCAGTATCTTAGCCTAGTAGCAGGTGATGAGCAGTGGAAGACGAGGTGTTCAGTATCTTAGCCTAGTAGCAGGTGATGAGCAGTGGAAGACGAGGTGTTCAGTATCTTAGCCTAGTAGCAGGTGATGAGCAGTGGAAGACGAGGTGTTCAGTATCTTAGCCTAGTAGCAGGTGATGAGCAGTGGAAGACGAGGTGTTCAGTATCTTAGCCTAGTAGCAGGTGATGAGCAGTGGAAGACGAGGTGTTCAGTATCTTAGCCTAGTAGCAGGTGATGAGCAGTGGAAGACGAGGTGTTCAGTATCTTAGCCTAGTAGCAGGTGATGAGCAGTGGAAGACGAGGTGTTCAGTATCTTAGCCTAGTAGCAGGTGATGAGCAGTGGAAGACGAGGTGTTCAGTATCTTAGCCTAGTAGCAGGTGATGAGCAGTGGAAGACGAGGTGTTCAGTATCTTAGCCTAGTAGCAGGTGATGAGCAGTGGAAGACGAGGTGTTCAGTATCTTAGCCTAGTAGCAGGTGATGAGCAGTGGAAGACGAGGTGTTCAGTATCTTAGCCTAGTAGCAGGTGATGAGCAGTGGAAGACGAGGTGTTCAGTATCTTAGCCTAGTAGCAGGTGATGAGCAGTGGAAGACGAGGTGTTCAGTATCTTAGCCTAGTAGCAGGTGATGAGCAGTGGAAGACGAGGTGTTCAGTATCTTAGCCTAGTAGCAGGTGATGAGCAGTGGAAGACGAGGTGTTCAGTATCTTAGCCTAGTAGCAGGTGATGAACAGTGGAAGACGAGGTGTTCAGTCTGAATTTAAGAATGTGAAGCACCTGCTCCTAGCAGAGGGACTGATTACCTCGTTTTCACTGTCTTCTGTATATGTATCAACAGTCTTCAGATTATGTCCATGTATTGTACTGAGAAAGCCACTTGATAGCGAATCGTCTACAAAGTAAAGATAACCAGATGTTGCACATGTGTCTAACTCTTCACTAAGTAGAAACTCTTCCTAGAGGATCACTTACAAAGATGAATGAGATGTAGTATTTAAGCTAAGGTACGACACAAGAGATTTACTGTATTTTCCGGGGTATAAGGCGCGTTTTTTTCTTACGAAATATCTGTGAAAATTACCCTGCTCCTTATATGCTCAAGGACAGGGTCAACATCTAGCGTAAAGTAAGAGGGTATTTAGCCCTTGAATATAATTATTGATTTCCTGTCATACTTCCGTCGTGCGTCTTATATGACGGAAAATACCGTAATAGGTGAGCGATGCATCACTATCACGACTGATAACTCTCATTATTATTATATTACTGCAATACGGAACAAAATGTACTTGTCAAGTTATTTGGTGGTAAAACCTGTCCTGGGCCAAGTGCCATAGTCATTTCCTTCGTAAATGTTAAACTTCGCACCTGATAGTCCTATTGGGAGACATTTTGCGGTCAGAAAGACACTAGGAAAGATTGTCAAATATTTTTATTGGCCACACTTGCACTAGACTTTGATATCACATGTAAAGGATGGTCAGTATTGGTCAGCTTGTAGGTCAACGTAAACAGGAAATATTCCTGTTGGAATATTTCCACTGTACCCATACTTGTGTGTGTACTCTGAAACAACAGTACCAGAACATGATTATAAATTATTATTATTAATTACAATAACAATTAACAATTGACATTATTATTATGTGTTTGTTTCAAGTATTTAATTAGCATTTATTACATAAATCTTCCTTTAATACGTTATAATCTAAATATAATCTATGTTACGTTGTCTTCAACCTGAGACTTTAACTTTAAAAATAATTCATAAGTAATATTTAATACAAGTTGATGAGTAAGACACATGTGCAAGAGTTGGGTATCATTATTAATGAAACGTAACGCCTACACAGTAGGCTTCTTCAGTACCAATACAGAGGAGATTAAATGTCCAGACTACAGAAAATAGTAACGAGATAAAGATGTGTTCAGTCCAAGAGTTTTCCAGAAAGTACATCGATTAAAGGCTGAGGGACTGATTACCTCAAAACCGTCTCTTTACACCGTTCATCTTTGTATTGGACTGATGAAGCCACTGTGTGGCGAAACGTTTCCTCAATAAACATTCTCAAATGTTGCATAAGTGTCTCATTTTTCAACATGTCGGTTTTTCTAAATAATTTATTACACAATAAGACACATATTGCATATGTGTCTTATTTTGTAGAATAAGACACATGTGTATAATAAGACATGTGTAGAAGACACGTGTGTAGAATAAGACATGTTGCACATGTCTTATTCTACTTGTATTAAGGATAAATTATAATATTTTTTTTTAGAAGTCTCAGGTTGAAAGCAAAGCAACAGATTACATTTAAATTGTAATAATAATAATAAAAAAAATAATAATAATAATTGTAATAAACAAAAATAATTGTAATATAACAATAATAATAACTTATAAAGTGACTATTAGATGAGTGGATGAGGAATTTGTTCGATCACAATCATATCTTCCGGTTTCTTAATGATCTTGTTAAGTTGTTCGTGGTCATAACTGTCAGCATTGAAAATAGTTTAATAGATCTCAGCACAATGTTTCCTTGCGTGAATTATGTCTCGGTTATTTTCCTTATGTCTTGAACATGGATGGACAACCTCGCTTAATAAAAACTGGTCTGTTGTTAGGCTTTCCACGTTGACCGGGAAGCTAACCACTCAAGTGAGCACAAATGAACATGAGAATTGCTTGCACTGTCAAGATGAACATCCAGTAAGTGAAAGTGAGACTTGTCCATCAAGGCAGCCCACTCTTAATATGTCAAAGTCCTTAACAGCTTTAGGAAAAAAGTTCTTTAAGGCTTTGCGCAGGGCATCAGCAGTCCCTGTAGTTGAAATACCTTCTACCAGGGCTGCAGACCATCCTGATCCAGTTGGTCGCCAACTGTTACCACCCCTTGTTTCTCGTTGCTAAACCCGCCGAGTAGCACAGTACGAATAGTAATCTGTATTTATTCATAGTCAGTCATAGATGAACAGTGAGTTACTGAGCCCTAAAAACGGAGAGAATGAGGTAAACCCGTAGGTTACCGTCCTGCACCAGAAACTGGGAAAAACTGTATTCGTTCCTTTCTCAAACTGAATATTTATCCACAGAAAGTTTGATCATGGAAATCGAACAAGAAACAAAAACGATATGACAATTAATCTGTCATACCCTAGGGAGAGAGGGGCACCGGCAATGGAGCTCCAATGAAGTCTAATTGTTGTCACCCTTCCAGATCGATGACTGGGAGGGTCAAGGATGACAAAGAAGAACAGAAACCTCTAGGAAAGCTTCACCATTTTTTTTTTACACAAATCAAATCTTATAGGCTAGGAGTTGTTATTCTACCTCAGCTCATTTCAAACCACAGCCTTATATAGTTCTTCCATCATCCCCGGGATGAGATCCACTACAGTCGACTAACACCCAGTCCCCTACTTACAGCTAGGTGAACAGGGGGCAGCAGGTGTTAGGAAACATGCCCAACTTTTCCATCCATGCCGGGAGTCGACCCACGGACACTCAGTAAGCCGAATGCCTTGCCAACAGAACCTCAAGACACCTATTTATCATCTGGTTGGCATTTAATGTAATGCAAGTGACCTGTGTCATTGCCTATTAGCTATGGATAATGGCAAGAGTGTTTACCATAAATAACTTTATGTCTTATAATCATGCACTATGCATGCATATAGTAAATATCTGTCAATGTTATCATTGCGAGAGTGTTGGGTTGACAGCAGGTATAATTTACCTCTCTAAGCACCCGCTTTATGATGCACATAATCTCTATCAGCAACCAACCCTGCTGGCTACCGATTTGGGATTTGTGTGTGTGTGGCGGGGCGGAGGCGGATGTTACAAAAGAACCTGGATGGTATAAACCTTGGTAATAAATACCGACAAATCGGTTTAGAAAAATAAGTAAGCAAACACTAGGACAGTCTCCTGAGGGATCAGTCCTGTGCTTGCTGTGATGTAACAGTCTCCTGACGGCTCAGTCCTGTGCTTGCTGTGATGTAACAGTCTCCTGACGGCTCAGTCCTGTGCTTGCTGTGATGTAACAGTTTACTGAGGGTTCAGTCCTGTGCTTGCTGTGATGTAACAGTTTACTGAGGGTTCAGTGCTTAGTGAAGGTTGCGTTCAGACTTAGCTTTGTGAGGTTCCTGCCTGTTGCTACTAGCGCATAGGCAAACATTTCGCAGTTATTGACTAGTAATGATGGTAGTGACTAACAGTAGTAGTTATATTGAGTGACAGTAATGTCAGTGATTAGTTGTGGTAGCTGTGACGGAGTGATAGTAGTAACTGGTAGTGGTTGTTGGGACAAATAGAGATAGTCGTGGTATTAGTGAGTGGTAATGGTGATAGTGACTGGTAGTAGTGGAATGACCGGTGTTACGGGCTGACTGATGGTAAATGCACTTCTTGGTAGTGGTGATATTGACTTATGGTAATTGCAAATAGTGGTAATATTGACTTGTGGTAGTTGCAAATAGTGGTGATATTGACTTATGGTAGTTGCAAATAGTGGTGATATTGACTTGTGGTAGTTGCAAATAGTGGTGATATTGACTTGTGGTAGTTGCAAATAGTGGTGATATTGACTTATGGTAGTTGCAAATAGTGGTGATATTGACTTGTGGTAGTTGCAAATAGTGGTGATATTGACTTGTGGTAGTTGCAAATAGTGGTGATATTGACTTGTGGTAGTTGCAAATAGTGGTGATATTGACTTATGATAGTTGCAAATAGTGGTGATATTGACTTGTGGTAGTTGGAAATAGGGACTTAAACTTCCAACAGGCGTGTGTGAGAGTGTTAGATATGAGTGAGTGGAAGCAAGTGTTTATATAATTTGACGTGCTGTTGGAGTGTGGCAAGATGATGATGGAGTGATGGTGAAAGTGTCTTGCTAGAGGACCCGCCGACTCTACAGCTCAAATTCCCCTCCAAACTTCATTATCCCCAACCCTTCTTCAGAGAACAGGCACTGTACTTTTCACCTCCTGGACTCAAATCCGGCTAAATGCTTTCCCTGAGTCCCTTCATGTTACCATGCTCACACTCCAAAAGCACGTCAAATCATAAAAAAACACTTGCTTCCATTCATTACTATCTAACACGCACGCTCACACGTACTATTGCTTTCTAAACGGGCGAAGAAATCAAGGGGTCTAACGAAACACAGCTTATTTATCTAGTCTAACATCATTTCACACCATAAAATATTTGCCAGGTCGTTGTTGACCAATCCGAGAGCCATTATACCGCACACGGGTGTGCAGAACAACTAGCTTGTTCACGTGCCCTATAACCAAAGTTACTGAACACATTTCCAGCATCCTGGAATGGCTCGGATAAGATTTAAAACTCTCAGTGGCGGAGCTTCAAGCGTCAACAGCAGAGAGTAACATTTAGACTGAGGGACTGACTACCTCAAACTCATCCTCATCTTCCACCTTTCTTTGCTTAGGACTGAAGAAGCCAATAGCTGGCGAAACGTTTCCAGAATAAAGATACCCTAATGTTGCCAAGTGTCTCATTTATCAGCTTGTCGGTTTTTCTAAACCATTTATTAAAGCGACTGCTTTAGCCTAGTAGAGTTTACTTTAGCCTAGTAGAGTTTACTTTAGCCTAGTAGAGTTTACTTTAGCCTAGTAGAGTTTACTTTAGCCTAGTAGAGTTTACTTTAGCCTAGTAGAGTTTACTTTAGCTAAGTAGAGTTTACTTTAGCCTAGTAAAGTTTACTTTAGCCAAGTAAAGTTTACTTTAGCCTAGTAAAGTTTACTTTAACCTAGTAAAGTTTACTTTAGCCTAGTAAAGTTTACTTTAGCCTAGTAAAGTTTACTTTAACCTAGTAAAGTATACTTTAGCCTAGTAAAGTTTACTTTAGCCTAGTAAAGTTTACTTTAGCCTAGTAAAGTTTACTTTAGCCTAGTAAAGTTTACTTTAGCCTAGTAAAGTTTACTTTAACCTAGTAAAGTTTACTTTAACCTAGTTTTTTTTTTTTTTTATCTTTATTTACTACAAGTACATGTACATGGTATACAGGCCTAGCTGACATCAGTGACATACTACTATATAGAAAGTCCCTTGTTATGCTGAGCATTTCGGGCAGATTAGGTCAGTGTCCTAGGATGCGACTCACACCAGTCGACTAACACCCAGGTACCCATTTTACTGATGGGGAACATAGACAACAGGTGTAAAGAAACACGCCCAATGTTTCTGCCCTGGCTGGGAATCGAACCCAGGCCATCGCCGTGTGAAGCGAAAGCTTTAGCCACCAGACCACCAGAGCCTAGTAAAGTTTACTTTAGCCTAGTAAAGTTTACTTTAGCCTAGTAAAGTTTACTTTAGCCTAGTAAAGTTTAGTACAGCGCTCAAATTCGCTGAACAGCCTCAAAGTGTGTACAACTGGACAAGTTATGAATGAGTTATACCAACGATGATCCAGATGAAATTAGCTCTCACCACAGTGCATAAATTGTACCTCAAGTTTCAAATCCCATCATATCTGGACGAAGTGTATAATTTAGAGGACGGCGATCACTTGAGAGGCTTTAGTTCATTGAAGATGGCGGAAAAAGAAGTGTATTTGTCCGTATTGGTCTCCTGCTGGTCGTATTGTGAATGATGTATTTTCGAAAGAAAACAACTGGTTATTTGCCACTGTACGTACTAACCGAACTTAAGCCATCACAATACAGTCAAGTTGGCGAGTAAGATGCATGTGCAACACCAGGTATCCTTAATGAGCAAACTTTGCCCTCGCTGCTGGCTTCATCACTCAAATACAGAGACGAATTACGATCCTTAAGACAGCAGACGAAGTAGTAGACCATGGTATCCTGGTACATGGAATGTCTTCAGTAGCCCAGGTCACATGTGACCTCCAAGGTGCTACACCTCACCTTCCACTATATAGGTCACTGACCTCATACAATTGCTTTAGGCTAAAAGAGTGATTATCTTCCAATGGGGGGGGGACAGATTACCTCAGAATGCCTCTCCAATTCATCTATTGTCTTCTAACAAGACTGAGAGACTGATTACCTTACACTACTATTCCTCTTAGTCTATTGTTTCCAGGATCGTAATTCATCTCTGAATTTGAGTGAAGAAGTCTGCAGTGAAGGGGATAAGTTTCGCCAGTAAAGATATATAGTTTTGCACATATGCCTTACTCATCAACATCTAATGAAGGTTGCACATTGCAATAGCTCTCTCAATGAATGAACATTGCTTGATCATTACTTCTTACTTTTAAAAATATACTAATTATCCAGTTTTTCTATTTACTGCTTAGGTGTAGAACGCCCTTCAAAAATTACATATATTCTGCTAAATTGATTTTGGGTTAATTTTGAAAATTATGTTCCCTGAAACTAAAAGAATCAGAAAAATTCTTATAAAGACTATTGCAATTTGTCTTGAATCAATCTACTTAATGCTAGTGCTACTGTTTATCCCGCACCTTAATATATGTCACACGAATAATATTAAAAATGCATTACAACAACAAAAATTTCAAATGTATCTATCATTAAAACTGTGTAATCAGTAATACGAACATTACAATGCTCAAAGCATGAATAATAAATCGGTAAGCTTTCAGAACAATATTCGTCGATCATTTATTTTGGAAAATGCGTTAAAAATTCTGAAACATCTGATTGTATGAGTATTTTACAAATTTACTGAGAATTCCGAATATTATATATATATATATATATATATATATATATATATATATATATATATATACAAGATATGATGTAGGGCGTAATGATAGTAGTTTGTTAGACTATGTATTGGTAGATAAAAGACTGTTGAGTAGACTTCAGGATGTACATGTTTATAGAGGGCCACAGATATATCAGATCACTTTAGTTATAGCTACAGTGGGAGTAAAAGGTAGATGGGATACAAGGAAAATAGAATCAGTAAGTAAGAGAGAGGTGAAGGTTTATAAACTAAAAGAGGAGGCAGTTAGGGTAAGATATAAACAACTATTGGAGGATAGATGGGCTAGTGAGAGTGTAGGCAATGGGGTTGAAAATGTATGGGATAGATTTAAAAATGTAGTGTTAGAGTGTTCAGCAGAAGTTTGTGGTTACAGGCGAGTGGGTGCGGGAGGAAGAGGAGCGTGGTGGAATGATGATGTAAAGAGAGTAGTAAGGGGGAAAAAGTTAGCATATGAGAGGTTTTACAAAGTAGAAGTGATGCAAGGAGGGAAGAGTATATGGAGAGAAAAAGAGGTTAAAAAGTGGTGAAGCAATGTAAAAGAGAGCAGATGAGAGAGTGGGTGAGATGTTATCAGCAAATTTTGTTGAAAATAAGAAAAAGTTTTGGAATGAGATAAATAAGTTGAGGAAGCCTAGAAGAACAAATGGATTTGACAGTTAAAAATAGGAGAGGAGAGTTATTAAATGGAGAGTTAGAGGTATCGGGAAGATGGAGAGAATATTTTGAGGAGTTGTTAAATGTTGATGAAGACAGGGAAGCTGTGATTTCGTGTGTAGGGCAAGGAGGAATAACATCTTGTAGGAGTGTGGAAGAGCCAGTTTGTGAGTGTAGGGAAGTTCGTGAGGCAGTGGGTAGAATGAAAGGGGGTAAGGCAGCTGGGATTGATGGGATAAAGATAGAAATGTTAAAAGCAGGTGGGGATATAATTTTGGAGTGGTTGGTGCTATTATTTAATAAATGTATGGAAGAGGGTAAGTACCTAGGGATTGGCAGAGACGTGTATTGTTCCTTTTGTATAAAGGCAAAGGGAAAAGAGAGTGCAAAAATTATAGGGGAATAAGTCTGTTGAGTGTACCTGGTAAAGTGTATGGTAGAGTTATATTGAAAGAATTAAGAGTAAGACAGAAAGCAGGATAGCAGATGAACAAGGGGGCTTTAGGAAGGGAGGGTGTGTAGACCAAGTGTTTACAGTGAAACATATAGGTGAACAGTATTTGGATAAGGGTAAAGATGTTTTTTTGGCATTTATGGATTTGGAAAAGGCGTATGATAGGGAGATAGGGGGCAATGTGGCAGATGTTGCAGGTGTATGGAATAGGAGGAAGGTTACTGAAAGCAGTGAAGAGTTTTTATGAGGATAGTGAGGCTCAGGTTAGAGTGTGTAGGAGGGAAGGGGGCTATTTCCCAGTAAAAGTGGGCCTTAGACAAGGATGTGTGATGTCACCGTGGTTGTTCAATATTTTATAGATGGGGTTGTAAAGAAGTGAATGCGAGGGTCTTGGCAAGAGGTGTTGGGCTAAAGATAAAAAAATACAAAGTGGGAGTTGTCACAGTTGATTTTTGCTGA
>WNWK01009681.1:58201-75028 GCA_009830355.1 Cherax destructor | reverse complement strand
AAGGTGAACTTGGTGCAGAGATTTAAAAGTTCATGCATGTGTGAATTTTCATCTGAGCTGCCTCCTGGTGTTATCTCTGCTACCACATTGTTTGCAATGTTCCTCCATTTAGGTGCCTGAGGTTGAAATCCCCCAGTAGCAAGATGTTGGGGGCAGGAGCTGGAAGATTTTCCAGACAGTGGTCAATTTTCAGAAGCTGTTCCTGGAATTGTTGGGACGTTGCATCCGGGGGCTTGTAGACAACCACGATGACCAGGTTTTGATTCTCGACCTTTATTGCTAGTACTTCAACTACATCATTTGAGGCATTTAGTAGTTCTGAACATATAAGTGACTCTGTGATATACAGGCCAACCCCCCCTTTTTGCCTATTCACTCTGTCACACTCTCTGCTGCCTATTTGTCAGCCATGCCTCTACCCAGTAAAAAATTTCTCCTAATCCGTGTGCCTTAAGTTTCCTCAATATCCTCTGATGTGGAACTCTATCGAAAGCCTTACTGAAGTCCATATACACAATATCATATTCATTACCATGATCTACCTCCTCAAACACCTTAGTGAAAAAAGTTAGTAAATTCGTAAGACAGGAACGCCCCTTAGTAAAACCATGTTGAGATTCATTAATCAATTTATGCCTTTCAAGATGGCTACGAATTGCCTTGGCAATTATTGATTCCATAAATTTACCAACCATGGAGTTAAGGCTCATTGGTCTATAGTTCGAAGCTAAGGACCTGTCACCTGCCTTGTAAATAACCCAGGGTTCATCAATTCTATGGTTAACCTCATCCTTCATAAACCCATCCACTGACAAGTCAACTCCCAAATATCTGAAAACATTCACTTCTTCCATACTCCCTCTCTCCAATGTGATATCCAATTTTTCTTATCTAAATCGTTTGATACCCTCATCACCTTACTCTTATCTATGTTCACTTTCAACTTTCTTCCTTTACACATCCTCACAAACTCTTCCACTAACCTTTGCAACTTCTCTTCAGAATCTCCCAAAAGCACAGTATCATCAGCAAAAAGCAACTATCAACTCCCATTTTGTATTTGAGTCTGCATAATTCAACCCTCCCCCTCCCCCCAACACCCTAGCATTTACTTCTTTTACAAACCCATCAATAAATATGTTAAACAACCATGGTGACATTACACATCCCTGTCTAAGGCCTACTTTTACTGGAAAGGAATCTCCCTCTCTCCTATACACCCTAACCTGAGCCTCACTAGCCTTATTAAAAACTACAGCATTTAGTAACTTACTACCTATTCCATACACTTGCAGCATCTGCCACATTGCTCCAATATCTACCCCATCATATGCATTTTCTAAATCCATAAAAACAACGAAAACTTCCCTAACTTTATCAAAATATTGCTTCAGTGTAAATACTTAGTCTACACATTCCCTACACATTGTAAAGCCTCCTTGTTCATCTGTGATCCTGCTGTCTGTCTTACCTTAATCTTTCAATAATAACCCTACCATACACTTTACCTGGTATACTCAGTAGGCTTATTTCCCTATAATTTTTACACTTTTGTCTCCTTTCCTTTATATAAAGAAACTATGCATGCTCTCTGCCAGTCCCTAGGTACCTTCTTTTCTTTCAAACATTTATTGAACAAAAATACCAACCACTCCTAAACTATATCCCCACCTGCTTTTAACATTTCTGTCATGATCCCATTAGTTCCAGCTGCTTTACCCACTTTCATTCTACCCAATGCCTCACGCACCTCCCCCACACACTCATCTGGCTCTTCTTCACTCCTAAAAGATGTTATACCTCCCTGGCCAGTGCATGAAATAACTGCCTCCCTCTCTTCATCATTTAACAGTTCCTCAAAATATTCCCACCATCTTCCCAATACCTCCAACTCCCCCCATTGTTTTTAACTGTCAAATCCATTTGTTTCCAAGGCTTTCTTAACCTATTTATCTCTTCAAATTTTTTTCTTGTTCTCAGAAAAAATTGTTGACAGCATCTCACCCACTATCATTTGCTCTCCTTTTGCACTCCCTCACCATTCTCTTCACCTCTTTTATTCTCCATATACTCCAACATTCTTATATCACTTCTTTGTAAAAACCTCTTATAAGTGAACTTTTTCTCCCTCATCACAACCTTTACCTCATCATTTCACCAATCACTCCTCTTTCCTCCAGCACCCACCCTCCTATATCTACAAACTTCTGCTCCCACATTCTAACACTGCATTTTTAAAACTATCCCACCCTTCTTCAACCCCCATACCACCTATACTCTCACTAGTTGCTTATATCTCACCCTAACTTCCTCCTCCCTTAGTTTATATACTTTCACCTCTCTCTTGCTGTTGCCATTTCCCTTTTGCTCCATCTACCTCTTACTCGAACCGTAGCTAATACTAAATAATCCGATATATCTGTTGCCCCTCTATGAACATGCACATTCTTAAGTCTATCCATCAACTTTTTATCCACCAATGCATAATTCAGCAAACTACTTTCAGTATGCACTATATCTTGTATACTTATTTATCCTCTTTTTCTTATAATATGTATTATTACAAAATCTCTCTCTATACATAGTTCAATTAACCCTTAAACTGTCCAAACGTAGATATACGTTTGTACGCGTACTGCTCCGAACGTAGATCAACGTTTTATTTTTCATTCCTTCAAATTTAGTGCAATTGGCCTGAGTCGCCTAGACATGAGAGAATGGGTCTGCGCCTTCAGTGTGCGCAGTATTAAAAAAATCTGGGACCAATTAGTACCTTGTGGGAGCACTAGTTCAATTGAGTGCCAGCTGGAGCAAATAATGTGGCAAACACCATGGATTCACTGATGTCATGTCGCATTAACACTCCCCTTATAAGAGGAAAGTAAAAATAGGTTCGATAAATACATGAGTGGCTGTGGGTGGGTGTGAGTTGGACCTGACTAGCTTGTGGTCTGATGCTGTGCTCCTTCCTTCAGAGGATGTGACCTGACTAGGTGGGTCATTGGTCTAAGCTGGGGGGTGACATGGACTTGCCTTGCATGGGCCAGTAGGCCTTCAGCAGTGTTCCTTCTTTTTTACGTTCTTATATATTCGGCAGGCTGGCTTTGGCTGTCTCTGTGTCTATATCTGTCTATATCTCTGTCTATATCTGTCTATATCTGTCTATATCTCTGTCTATATCTGTCTATATCTATCTGTCCTATATCTCTGTATCTGTCTATATCTGTCTATCTATATATATCTGTAATATCTCTCTCACATGTACACATAAGTACAGTTATTATACATAGTGTAAATTATTTAGGATAACCTAAAAATCCAGGCAAAGTCCTATACAATACTTGTATATATAAGACATAATACACATGACTGGCAAGTAATACGCATTGTCACATTGTCACTTCTGCATCGCGTATAATACCTGTTGGCTTACGAGCCGCACTCAGACTGAGACAAGCAGACGGAAAGACACACACACACACAGGCAGACGGAAAGATACACACACAGGCAGACGGAAAGACAGATAAGCAGAGCTAGACAGACAGACAGATAGACAGTGGAAACAAGGAGAGGGTTCCCTGCTCCCATTCATCAATGTCATTGGGCTGTCAGTGTTATCTGACACTTGTCATAACACCATTCTTCAAGGAGTTTCATATACTCCAGGCACACACAGGCAGACAGAAAGACAGATAAGCAGAGCTAGACAGAGACACAGACAGATAGACAGATGAACAGATAGATAGACAGATACAGTGAAAACAAAGCGAGGGTTCCCTGCGCACATTCATTCATCAATGTCATTGGGCTGTCAGTGTTATCTGACACTTGTCATAACACCATTAGTCAAGGAGTTTCATATTATACTCCAGGCACACATAGGCAGGCAAACAAAGACAGATAAGCCGAGCTAGACAGATAGATAGAAACATAGATAGACAGATAGACAGATAGATAGACAGATAGACAGATAGATAGAGAAACAGATAGACAGATAGATAGACAAACAGATAGATAGACAGATAGACAGACAGATAGATAGACAGATAGATAGATAGACAGATAGATAGATAGACAGATAGACAGATAGATAGATAGACAGATAGATAGATAGACAGATACAGACAGTGAAAACAAAGCAAGGGTTCCTGGCACACATTCATTCATCAATGTCACTGTCTTATCAGTAGTTATCTGACAATTGTCATAACACCATTCTTCAAGGAGTTTCATATATACTCCAGGATGTCTAAAACATTGCTGGGACCTATAAATACTTTGTATATATTTATAGACAATAGTAAATGACCAAGGCAGGTGAAATTGTTCACCTGTTGGTGTCATTGTGACTATTTGAGTACTATTTCAGTACCTAATATTAGTGTTAGAACAAAGATTGGCTATGAAATCACAAGAACTATTATAAATTGTAATTACCAGAACATAAAAATTGTATAAAATAAAATAAAAACTAGAAAAAAAAGTATATCGGCATTACTTCTGCAAGCGGCAGGACTTGTTGTTGCCGTCAGGTGAGCATCCAGCACCAACTTGTAGGGCTTATATCTCGGTAAGTACTGGCCCTAAAATTTT
Source organism: Cherax destructor (assembly GCA_009830355.1). Taxonomy (NCBI): domain Eukaryota; kingdom Metazoa; phylum Arthropoda; class Malacostraca; order Decapoda; family Parastacidae; genus Cherax; species Cherax destructor. Next base: position 70,434 of record WNWK01009681.1, on the reverse strand, counting down.
TTTTTTTAGCCTATCCTGTTTATAAAAATGCGCTCTTCATTTTTAAAAAAAAAACGATTTTTTTTTTTTTCAAAATATTCGGAGCAGTGCGCGAGTGAACGTAGATCTACGTGTGGACAGTTTAAGGGTTAAAGGCCCCTCATTTTCATTTACCCCTGGCACCCCAAACTTACCTACTACTCCCTCCACAACAATTACTCTCACTTGGTACAAAACTCCCCAAGCACTCACTCAACATATCCCAAAATCTCTCTCCTACTCTTCTCTCTTCTCCAGGTGCATCAATACTTGCTGTAACCCACTTTTCACATCTGACCCTTATTTTACTCACACACAATCTTTGAATTTATACGTGTATAATCCCTCTTTTTTTCCTGCCATAACTGATCCTTCAACATTATTGCTACACCTTCCTTAGCTCTAACTCTTATTAGAAACCCCTGACTTAATCCCATTAATTTCTCCCCACTGACTTTCTCCTACCCCCTTCAGCTTTGTTTCACTTTAGAGCCAGGACATCCAGCTTCTTTTCATTCATAACATCCACAATCATCTTTCTTATCTACACTACATCCACATACATTCAAACATCCCAACTTCAAGGTTTCCTTCTTATTTTTAGTAAGCTATATGGGAGAAAGGGTTACTAGCCCATTGCTCCTGGCATTTTAGTTGACTTTTACAACATGCATGGCTTACAGAGGAAAAATTCTTATTCCACTTCTCCATGGAAATTAAATAAGAACAAGAACTATTTGTCAGAGGGCTGAAGAGGGGTTGTTGAGGTGGTTTGGTCATTTAGAGAGAATGGATCAAAGTAGAATGACTTGGAGAGCGTATAAATCGGTAGGGGAAGGAAGGCGGGGTAGGGGTCGTCCTAGAAAAGGTTGGAAGGAGGGGGTAAAGGAGGTTTTGTGGGCGAGGGGCTTGGATTTCCAGCAAGCATGTGTGAGCGTGTTAGATAGGAGTGAATGGAGACGAATGGTTTTTGGGACATGACGATCTGTTGGAGTGTGAGCAGGGTAACATTTTGTGAAGGGATTCAGGGAAACCAGATAATTGATTTAGTTGGACTTGAGTCCTGGAAATGGGAAGTACAATGCCTGCACTTTAAAGGAGGGGTCTGAGATAGTGACAGCTGGGAGGGACTTTTCTCAGCTGTCGTATCTGAGCTCCTCTGCAAAGACAGTGATTATGTATGAGTGTGGTGAAAGTGTTGAATAATGATGAAAGTATTTTCTTTTTTGGAATTTTCTTTCTTTTTGGGTCACCCTGCCTCGGTGGGAGACGGCCGACTTGTTGAAAAAAAGACTATTAAGAAAAATCAAAGAAAACTCTGGTATCTAAGTGCGTATATACAATAATGTGTACATGCATGTGTAGTGTGACCTAATTGTAAATGAAAAGTAGCAAGATATACTTGTTATCTTATGGTTTATGAGACTGAAAAAAAAAAAAGACACAAGTACTCCTACCATCATGTAAAACAAATACAGGTTTGTCTTGCACTCATTTGGCTGGACAGTAGTACCTCCTTGAGTGGTTGCTGTCTACATGCATGCACGGATGAACACAAACACACATTTGCCTTCAGGGTGTCTTAATACAGTACCGATAACTCTTGTACATATACAGCTTACAATATTTTTTTTTTCATAGCACTGAAAGTCTCCTTATTAGATGCTTGCAAAGTTTTGCTGCCAATTCTATTTCAGTATTCACCACAAATGTTCTTCCTCACATTCATTAATGCAACATGTCAACATTTTTCTTCTAAAGTTACAGTTAAAGAATAAAACTAGATACACTATCAGTGTAAGTTCTAAACCCATAAGGTTCATACAGTACAGTGCTGTGGGAAGGGATGTATGAAAAGAATGTTCAAAGGCTAGGAATTATTGAGGCAGTAGGGGTGTGAAAAAATAGGGGTTAAGACTTTACTAGAAATGTGACATAACTAGAGCTGAATACAAAGGATGAGGAAAGTGTAATCTTTAGATAGCTTGTAACGCTCTTTGAAAGACTAACAGCTACTATACGAATGATACCGACATAGTCACAATGTGTATGATAGTGAGAATTGCATATAACTGGTCAATTCTAGTAAATGACCATTGAGTATTTCAGGGAAAATAGCCACATACTGGATACCTTTGGAAGATTTAGAACTACAGTGGACCCCCGGATTATGATGGCGTCGGATTACGCTAAATTCGGTTAGCGATACATTTTTCCGTAAAAATATTGGCTCAGTATTCGATGATCCGCTCGGAATACGCTATTCGTCTTGGACGCGTACACGTGCCCTGGAACGGCACAACGCACCATCCACAGTCAGTGTGCCATTGTTTACCAGCGAGTGAGCGCCACCCACCCACGCATTCATACCATACATTTTGTCATTATTCCATTGTTTTTAGTGCTTGCAACTGCTAAATAAGCCACCATGGGTCCAAAGAAAGCTCCTAGTGCCAGCCCTGTGGTAAAGAGGCTGAGAAATATGGTAGAATTGAAGAAGGAGATAATAGCAAAATATGAAAGTGGAGTGCATATCGCTGAGCTGGCCAGACTGTATGGAAAAGCCTATTCAACCATCGCTACCATTGTGGCCAAGGGAAATAAAATCAAGGAAGCTGTTGTTGCGAAAGGTACAAATATGATCACAAAACAGAGATCGCAAGTGCTGGAAGATGTGGAAAATTTGTTGTTGGTGTGGATCAACGAGAAACAATTAGCAGGAGATAGTGTTACGCAGGCGATAATATCTGAAAAAGCAAGGCAGTTGCATGATGATCTCGTCAAGAAAATGCCTGCAATGAGTGCTGAAGTGAACAAATTTAAAGCCAGCAAAGGCTGGTTTGACAGATTTAAGAAGCGTAGTGGCATACACAGTGTAATAAGGCATGGTGAGGCAGCCAGTTGTGACAAAAGTGCGGCTGATTTTTCTAGATTTTTAATGGGATTTTTTAAAAATTGTGCAGGAATTCCAGGGGTACATAGAGGCTGAACAATTCCAACACCAACAAGTGTTCAATTGTGACGAAACAAGCCTGTTTTGGAAGAAAATGTCAAACAGGACCTTCATTACACAGGAGAAAAAGGCACTGCCAGGACACAGGCCTATGAAAGACAGGCTAACTCTTATGTTGTGTGCTAATGCTTTTAAAGTGAAGCCTTTATTGGTGTATCACTCTGAAAATCCCAGAGTGTTTAAGAGATGCAGTGTCGCCAAGGCTAATTTGTGTGTGATGTGGAAGTCTAACAGTAAGGCATGGGTCACAAGGGAAATTTTCTTGGATTGGTTCCATGAAGTGTTTGGCCCCAGTGTGAAGAAATATCTCGAGGAAAATAATTTGCCACTTAAGTGCCTCCTGATAATGGACAATGCTCCTTGTCATCCTCCAGACTTGGCAGAGCAAATTGTGCAGGACTTTAAGTTCATCAAAGTGAAGTTCTTGCCCCCTAATACCACTCCTCTCCTCCAGCTTATGGACCAGCAGGTCATTTCAAACTTTAAAAAACTCTACACCAAAGCAGTGTTTGAAAAGTGCTTTCAAGTGACCACAGACATTAATATGACCCTAAGAGTTTTGGAAAGATCGTTTCAATATCCTGCATTGTATAAACCTTATAGGTAAGGCTTGGGAGGGAGTGACTACCAGGACTTTGAACTCTGCCTGGAGAAAATTGTGGCCAGACTGTGTAAAAGAGAGGGATTTTGAAGGTTTTGGGATGAGCCTCAGAACCCTGAGCCTGAGCCTGTTGTGGAAGACATTGTGGCACTGGGCAAGTCAATGGGGTTGGATGTTAGTACCGAGGATGTGGAAGAGTTGGTGGAGGAGGACAATGAAGAGATAACCACTGAAGATCTGCAAGAGCTTCAACAGCAACAGCAACGGAAAATAAACACATAAGCAGTATAATGTGATCCTTTATTGACAACGTTCGCCACGCAGTGGCTTATGTGTTTATTTTTCCATTGTGTCGGTATTTTATACCATTTATTTCCAGCAACAGCAACAACAGACCACAGTTCAGGAAAATGGTTCAGAGGAGGAGGAGGAGGAACAGAGATGGAGGAAGTTGTCTTCTTCAATGATTAAGGAGATTTGTGGAATGTGGAGCAGGGTGCAAGGCTTTATGGATGAATATCACCCTAACAAAGCTGTTGCAGGCCGTGCTGGCAACCTATACATTGACAATGTGGTGTCCCATTTCAGGGATGTTTTAAAGAATCGCCAGACACAAGAGCTCCCTGGACAGATTTTTTTGTGAGAGAGGGGTCCAGTGACTCTCAACCTGGTCCTAGTGGCATTAAAAGAAAAAGGCCAGTAACCCCAGAAAAGAACTTGGTACCTGCAGTGTTAATGGAAGGGGATTTCCCTTCCAAACACTAGCAACTCCTCCATCCTCCCATCTTCCACACATCAACAACTCTTCAATAAAGGTAAGTGACATGTTATTGTAGTACAGTATTAAATTATGCATATTTCTCATTGTTTTCTGTGTAATTTAATGTCTATATGTTGTACAAAAGAATTTATTTTAATACTTTTGGTGTCTGGAACGGATTAATTTTATTTCCATTATTTCTTATGGGAAAATAGATTCGATTACGATATTTTCGGTTTACATAAGCTTCTGGAACGGATTAATATTGTAATCTGGGGGTCCACTGTATTAAGTGTATACTGCAGTAGCATGAGACTGGAAGTGAAGAATGAGTGTAAGGTTCTAATAGGCAAGTGAAACTTTGCACATGGAAATTGGAAGTGAGGAGGAGCAAACATGAATCCTTGGAACTTCCCAAGGAGGAGAGAAAGCAAGATACAGGGTGAATATAAAGGGAGGTTACTTAAAGGATCCTGAGAGAGTGAAGAGAGAGGAAAGGGGCAAAGTAAATGGGGATGATGATTAAATAACAGCCTTGCTAATATCCGTTGGTGTTCTGCACAGGAAGCATTGCGAAAGGCATGAAAGCTGTATACAGGCTCTCTAATGGAAGAAAGTGGCAGTATGTAGGGGCAGATAGATTTCCACAACTGTCAGATGCAGGAGGAGCAAGGCATCGGTATGGAGAATTAAGCATGAAAGAGCAAAGGTTGGTAAGGAGTTTTGAGACTAGCATTTTGAGACTGATATTGTGGGTAAGGCCAAACTGAGGAAGGCTGTGTGGATGGAAAATGTGTGAAATAAGAAAAGGCAAAGATGTAGGAACATCAGGGAGTTGAAGGCTTCATAAGGGTTGGACAGAGGCAATTGTGGGCGACCTGGAGATGGAGTAGTCACTGCCATAATGTTTTGCACATACATATTGTGATGGAGTTTATACTAGGTAAAATTAAGATCAAACAGGATTAAAGGTACAGAATCAACTAAAACAATCTCATGGACGTTAGTCACTTTAATTTAAAAAGTTACAATTTCCACAATGTACAAAGAACTCTCAAATTAATAAATAAAAATTTCACAAGAATGAGGCTACAATCTTTACAAATCATGTCTTTAGGGGTAGGGTAAACTGCTGACCAGTAGGTAATGTCATGCTGCTTTGAACTGCATATCCATTACCAGTTGCTGCTTCTGTGATTTACATATCCTAGCTGATGTTGAATTTGAGGAGGATCTGAGGATTATTGCTCCCACAACCTGGTCTCTGATCAGGTCTCCTGGTTAACAGCCATGGTGCCTGTACCATGCAATCAAGAGCCATCACCAAAGCTGATCAGACACACCAGCTATTATTGCTCTATGCTTCCTTTGCACCACTATCAGCTGCACTGCATATGTACAGAGCAAACACTCTACTACATATGCACTATCTCAAGCTGTTGCTATACCACCACTGAAGAGAACATTAACAGCTTAATTGACAAAGATGTTAACAAAGACTAGTCTGAGATCTGACAGTGGTTGCCATGATTCATCAAACTATCAACAGGTGCACCAAGAAAATATCTTATTAGCTAGTTACACATCTTCTAGTTCCACTATTAGCAACTGCTTCTACATAGAAGCCACTGGCACCTAGCTTGCATGTATTACAACCTGCCCCCTCCCCTCACATCCTATGTACAGCAAATGGGACAATGCTGGTGCATCGGGTGACATTCTTCCTGTAGTCTGATGGCTCACTGCTGCCAGCACACAGGTCGCAAAAGACCCAACATACACCCAGCACTGCCCCCATCTAGAGTAGTTGACTTTTAGTGTTTAAGCATAATAGTAAACTGTAGTGACCTCATAAAATTACCATGACCCAAAAAAAATTTACTTTTAGTATTCTGTTGAAGGGAAAGTGAAGACTAACTTTGAAAAGCTGAACATAAAATACTTTGCTATTTAGTAAAGTATTTTTATATTTTTCAAAGCAAGAGTCATGTCCACTCACCCATGACAAAAACAGTTTTGTAGATGAATTTATACCAGTGCCTTTCTAAAATGACAGTCAATGTAGGTGCTTTGACAATAAGATAGCCATGGAGCTCCAGTACGGTATTATTATTATAATCAAAAGAAGCGCTAAACCACAGGGGTCATACAGCGCCGCATCCAGTACGGTAAAATACACTAGGTATGCAAGGAATTTACTTGCAGAGCCTATACCAGAATGATATGACTGTCAGTACCTCCAGCAGTATGGCAAGAACTAGCAGTACCTCCAAAATGACACTCATTTTCCAATGGTTGCAGCAGAACCCCTTCCCCAATCCCTCTCTCATCAGCATGATTGACATTTAGTATCATTAATGTGGTAAACACATACAACCATTGCCTCTGCTAGTTTTGGTAGATACTGTCAGTACTTCCATAAAAATGGCAACCACTACTTGGAATGTTCAATTGAAGCTCATATAAAGACACACTAATATATATTTTTACATGATTAAATTAGTAGATACCGATGCCAAAAATATTTCATATTTCTATTGATAAAGAATTCCAACCAACCCAAAAATATTTAAATGTGTAGAATTCTTTCATGGGAAAGAGGCAACAATAGTGATAAAACAATTGCCAAACAGATTACACTTTTAAAAGTTTAGCCAAAAATTCAAATCACAACACAAGAGAAAGTGTGTACAGAGAACTGAGGTCCACAATTCCTTTTCCTGACTGACCACTGCATCTCTCAAGCAGATTTTCAGACCCAACTCATGTTGTAAATAAGTGACATAACAAACTGCTGTGCAATATTGTATGACAATATCTTGTATGTATTTAGAATACTGTACTTTGTGCTTTGCCATGTATTTACAGCACAATCTGAAAGCAAAAATATATAAAAATTTAATTACATGAAGTACTTTTAAAAGGCACAGATGACTGTTTTGCCTGAACTCAACACAAGGAGGATCTGAAGTCCTGGCTGAATGCCACTATGGCATCACCCAGGTAGCACAATGATAATGCTATCATGATGTCCATACCAAAATAAATTAATGCATTGGTTCCTATATCAAGATAGATTAAGGTGATGGGCTGTATATACAAAAGTAAGCTGTAATAGCAAGATAAGTAACAAGATAAACGAAATAAGCAGGATATATTGAGAGAAGCTTTGGTTACTATACAGTGATAGTCTGTAATGTTTTCTCAAGCAAAAGAAAAAAATTAGTAATAATCATTAAGAGACATTGAATAGTAGAAGTGAAATTTATACATGTAGAAACAGGTGTGTAAGTTGAATGTTTAGAATATGGTTATGCACCACTGGAAGGATTAACAAGATATTAAGGAAGAAAATGAGCATTATATATTACTGACACAGTATCTCAATTTACAAATTGTGGTTACATTGAAGAGATGGTAGCAATATAAAGATTGTGAAACCATAAAACTTCATTGTAAGTCGTGTTTCCTGACCTCTCATATCAGTGAAACTTAGTTATTAACACTGATATGTGCTAGTGATCCAACCCTCCATATTATAACTTAATTCCCAGGCAGCAACACCAATACACTCAACAGTATGAACATGGAATAATTTTGTCATCTGCCTAAAAATGACCCTGGCTTTGGTCACAAAAAATGGTGGGAGGAATTATACATACACACACACACACATATATATATATGTATGTATGCATGCATGCATATATGTATGTATGCATGCATGCATATATGTATGTATGCATGCATGCATATATGTATGTATGCATATATGTATGTATGCATGCATGCATATATGTATGTATGCATGCATGTATATATGTATGTATGCATGCATGTATATATGTATGTATGCATGCATGCATATATGTATGCATGCATGCATATATGTATGTATGCATGCATATATGTATGTATGCATGCATATATGTATGAATGCATGCACATATGTATGTATGCATGCATGCACATATGTATGTATGCACATATGTATGTATGCATGCATGCACATATGTATGTATGCATGCACATATGTATGCATGCATGCATATGTATGCATGCATGCATGCATATATGCATGCATATATGTATGCATGCATGCATGCATATATGTATGTATGCATGCATATATGTATGTATGTATGCATGCATGCATATATGTATGTATGCATGCATATATGTATGTATGCATGCATGCATATATGTATGTATGCATGCATGCATATATGTATGTATGCATGCATATATGTATGTATGCATGCATGCATATATGTATGTATGCATGCATATATGTATGTATGCATGTATATATGTACATTTTTGTTATACAGGAAGAACATTTTATACATTTGCCTGTATTTTATCTTCCTATAAAAAGGGTACACACAACAGACTAGGTAAAACCTCTGTAATTATAAAGTGAAGTGAGAAAGTAAGAGAATTCCAGAGTAAAATCAAATTTAAGCAAGAATTCATATAAAAAAAATATAGAAACACTGAAACTCATTGCTGCTATGCAATAAGGTGGTATCTATGTCATTGGTCATAAAGACAATTACATTCCAGTGTTACCTAGCACAATATACAAGATTATTTCCATAATATCCCCTTTACTGTCTTATTCAAAATACTAATGATTAGAATGTTGCTATCCAGTACTTAACAAGCAGGTACTGACTACATCACTCAAAAATCATTAGATCTGAACACTATATGAATGTAGAAATGGTATATGGCAGTTAGAGAGAGCACTGGCAAGAATAAGGGCTCATTATCATGGCCAGCAAAACATTGTACCATTGTACAGTAATATGCACCCTATGACTTAGCCATACAATAGTGCAGTCACACTGCATTCCCTGGGTAACTGAGGATATCTATCTTTTAATGCCCAGTTCCACTGACGTGTTTGTATTATGTTAAACTTTAAAGACTGTTGATGCAAATTATTTTTGTGCTAGTACAGTATTACATCAGGTTATTATGATAATTTAGAATTGTAATATTTTTACCTCAATTGTTTCTATTAAATGTTGGAACCTTTAATATAAGACTAAGAGTGAATTTTTTTTAAATATCTTGTAATAGATCAAACTGGTTATTTAATATGGGATTAAGTATTTTGTATAGAATATTGAGACAAAGCACTCTTGTATTAAGGCCCTTATTCTAGAACATATCATTACCTCTATACACTCCACTCATATACTTTATTTACAGTACTCCATTTAGAATATATTTTATTAATGCCTCCCTAAAGACGAAAAACCTACAACTCTGAAATACAATTGCTTAATATCATGATTCACATTTTGACTTCTGAACATTCATTTAATTAAAAATTTAAAAAAAAAAATCATTTTTATATAGTTAAAAAGCAGAGGAAATGGGGAAATTAACAGATCACTCCTGTCAAGTTACTGTACATGTAAATTTGTCACTGATTAGGAGACTGTATAAAGAATGTTTATTTGAGGTTCAATTTTGTGGGAGGTTAGTCCGGTTTTGAGGCACCGGATTCTATCTGCAAAGAGAAAAAGGTCAATAATAGTGTGGCCATTTATATGGGGATATTTTTTTAATACAGTAGTTCTAAAAAACATTCCCACTTCACTCACCAATACAATGAAAAGGAACAGCAACAACACAACTGTTATGAAGTACAGTCATCCCTTGGTTTTCGATTGTCTCAGTTTTCACCGATTTTGGTTTTCAATCACTTTTTTCGTGGAAAAATTGTCTCAGTTTTTGCCGATGGTACGGAACCTGTACACCAGTGCCGCGCACATAAAGGCCGTAGGCCTGCCACCCACGCACATTGTCACGCAGTCTAGCATTGTTTATGCTTGAGTGAACATCACCCCAGGAGTTCATACAAAACATTTATTAACAATTCATTGTTTTTGGCCCTTGATTATTGTGTGTGACTACTAAATAAGCTACCATGGGCCCAAAGAAAGCTCCTAGTGCCAGTTCTTTGGTAAAGAAAGTGAGGAACACCGTAGAAATGAAGAAAGAAATAATAGAAAAATATGATAGTGGTGTACGTATTGCCGAGCTCGCCAGGATATACAAGAAAAACCCATCAACCATCAGTTCCATTGTGGCGAAGAGAAAATAAATCACGGAAGCTAATGTTGCGAAAGGGGTGAATACGATAATGAAACAGAGATCACAAACAATTGAAAATATGGAGAAATTGTTATTGGTGTGGATAAACCAAAAACTGCTAGCGGGTGATAGTGTTGTGCAATCCATCATATGTGAAAAAGCAAGGCAGTTGCATGCCGATCTTGTCAAGAAAATGACTGAAACCAGCGTTGATGTTGATGAATTTAAGGCCAGCAAAGGCTGGTTCGAAAACTTCAAGAAGCGAAGTGGCATACAGTGTTGTAAGGTATGGTGAGGGTGCCAGTTCAGATAAACATGGGGCTGAAAAATTTGTGCGTGACTTTAAAGAATATGTAGAGGCAGAAGAATTCCAACCCCAACAAGTGTTTAATTGTGACAAAACAGGCCTCTTTTGGAAGAAAATGCCAAGGAGGACCTACATCACGCAGGAGGAAAAGGCAATGCCAGGACACAAGCCTATGAAAGACAGGCTAACTCTAATGTTGTGTGGTAACGCTAGTGGGGATTTCAAAGTGAAGCCTTTACTGGTGTATTACTCAGAAAATCCCAGATTGTTCAAGAAATACAGTGTTGACAAGAGTAAATTGTGTGTGTTTTGGAAGTCTAATGCTAAGGCATGGGTCACTAGGGAAATTTTCCTGGAATGGTTTAATCAAGTGTTTGGCCCCAGTGTGAAGAAATATCTATTGGACAATAAATTGCCACTTAAGTACCTCCTGGTAATGGACAATGCTCCTGCTCATCCTCGAGACTTGGAAGACTAAATGTCTAAGAATTTCAAATTTGTAACAGTGAAGTTCTTGCCTCCTAACACCACTCCTCTCATCCAGCCCATGGACCAGCAGGTCATTGCAAACTTCAAAAAACTGTACACCAAAGCAATGTTTCAAAGGTGCTTTGATATGACCCATGACTCTGCATTGACCCTAAAAGAGTTCTGGAAGGATCACTTCAATGTCTTCCATTGCATAGGCCTTATAGATAAAGCTTGGCAGGAAGTGACTTCCAGTACGATGAACTCTGCTTGGAGAAAGTTGTGGCCAGATTGTGTCCAAGAGAGGGATTTTGAAGGGTTTGGGGCTGACCCTGAGGAGCTTATGGAAGTTGTGGAAAGTATTGCATGGGGTTGGATGTGAGTAGCTAGGATGTGGAAGAGTTGGTGGAGGACCACAAATGAAGATCTAACCACTGAAGAGCTGCAAGAGCTTGAGCTGCAACAACATCAAACCACAACTCAGGAAATTGCTTCAGTGGAGGAAGAGAGATGTAAGGTGCCTTCTTCAGAGATTAAGGAGATTTGTGCAATGTGCAGTAGGGTGCATTCATTTGTGGAGGAACATCACCCTGAGAAAGATGTTGCAATCCGTGCTGGCTACTTTTACAATGACAATGCCATGTCCCATTTTAGGGACATTTTAAAGAGCCGCCAGACACAGAGCTCTCTGGACAGATATTTAGTGCCACAGGTGTGCAGTGACTTTCAAGCTGGTCCTAGTGGGATTAAAAGACAAAGAAGGGAAGTGACCCCAGATGAGGACTTGGTACCTAGAGTCCTTATGGAGGGGATTTCCTTCCAAAAATAGGGTCTCTTCCCTCTCCCTCCTCCCTCTCTTCCATCCAGCAACATCAGTCTTGAATAAAGGTAAGTGCCACATAGAGTTCATTCATTTGTGCATGTAAATCTATCTTTAAGGCCCCCAAATTTTTTT